>CM077179.1:19214922-19479922 GCA_039654105.1 Coreius guichenoti
TGTCTGCTCTGGCTCGCGCATGTGTGGGTTTCCTCGAGACGAGCCTGGAGGCGCGAAATGCGTGCGTGCTGCTATCTCAGAGTCATCTGTTTGAGGAGCCAGAGCTCACTCAGAGGTGCTGGGAAGTGATCGACGCCCAGGCAGAGCTTGCACTGCGCTCCGAAGGTTTCTCTGAAATTGATCTGCCCACACTGGAAAGCATCTTGCACAGGGAAACGCTGAACGTGAAGGAGGCGGTGGTGTTCCAGGCTGTCCTGGGATGGGCTGATGCAGAGTGTCGGAGACAAGGCTTGAGCCTCACAACACAGAACCAGCGCTCCGTGCTGGGAAAGGCATTGCACCTTGTGCGCTTGCCTTCCATGACACTGCAGGAATTTGCGGACGGAGCCGCGCAGTCAAACATTTTAACCCTTGAGGAAACACACAACATCTTTCTCTGGTACACGGCTGCCACGAAACCTTCACTGGGATTCCCGATTGCCACCAGAAAGGGGTTGGCGTCGCAACGCTGTCACCGGTTCCAGTCATCAGCCTACAGAAGCAACCAGTGGCGCTACCGCGGACGCTGTGACAGCATCCAGTTTGCTGTGGACAAGCGAGTGTTTATCGCTGGACTTGGTCTGTACGGCTCCAGTGGAGGGAAGGCGGAATATAGTGTCAGAATTGAACTAAAGAGACAGGGAGTGCTTCTGGCACAAAACTTGACCAAATTTGTGTCGGACGGTTCTAGCTCAACGTTCCCTGTGTGGTTCGAGCACCCGGTACAGGTGGAGCAGGATGCGTTCTACACGGTTAGCGCTGTTCTTGATGGGAGTGAGCTAAGTTATTTTGGACAGGAAGGAATGACAGAAGTCCAGTGTGGGAAAGTCACCTTCCAGTTTCAGTGTTCCTCTGACAGTACTAACGGGACAGGGGTGCAGGGGGGCCAGATTCCGGAGCTGATATTTTATGCATGAGTACTCTGACTGATCCATTATTGAACAGCAGGGGGATTTTTCCTCTCAAATAATTGCCTTCATTCACAATAGCTGCGAGGCACTACTAGAGGAGGACAAACGATGCCTTCTGATCTGATTTTTTATTTTATTTCTCACATATAATTAAATTCTTATTTATTTCTTTAAACATATTGTTTTAAAACACACTTTAATTTAAGCATATTTTCTTTCTAATTATTCATAATCTGCCTGTGTACAGTGGGGCAGTTTGCACAAACTAGACAGCTTTTCCTCTGTCTTATTGTTTAATGGTTATTTGTTGACAGCTTGATGCTGAGTGACCTGAAAAATCATAAAACATTGGTTTCTATTCATCAAACAGTATTTCCTTTTCTTTTGTCTAAAGCAGTTATGTTTAAATCTGGGTCAAATATACCCTTAAAGAGATTTTAGGGTAAAAAAAAGAACATTTACTCACCCTCATGTCATTCCAAACCTGTGACTTAATACTTTCCTTCTGCAGAACACAAAGGATGATATTTTAAAGAATGTTTCATCTGTTTTTTGCCCATATAATGAAAGTCAATATGGTCCAAAACAACACTGGACCACATTGACTTTCATTATTTGGGCCAAAGAAAACAACACAGACACATTTCCAAATATCTTCCTTTTAGTTCCAGAGGCAAAATAAAGTCATACAGGTTTGGAATGACATAAGGGTGAGTAAAAGATAACAAAAGTTTGTTTTCTATTGTTTCTTGAAAGCAACTGACGACCACACAGTGCACAAATCAATCTAGTGTTCAATTCAGGTTTTACATTTGCAGTTGCACAGCACCCTCTGGGTATTAAGAGCAGCACTACACTGACCCATTCACATACTTGTACAGTACTAGTATAATTTGGGTGAGCAGCAAAGCATCATGAGAAACAGCAATGTCACTTGTTTGTGATATTTGATGCTTACCAATAGCTGGTGCGTTGATGCACAGCTCCCTGGCTAAAACAAGGAAGGTTTTCCCCAAAACATACACGTTCACCTAGGGCAAGAAAGAAAGAGCGAGGCATGGACACAAATATTTGGTCGCTTACAAAGAGAGAAAGACAGTTGGAATATATAACAGAGAATAAGAGTTGGAGATAAGATGATAAGTGAGGATGAATAAAGGGACAAGAAGACTTTGTAATAACGCTGTGTATTTTAACAGATGCTGAAGGTTGCAGAGTTCATAGCTCTGGGGTTTGGATGCGTACCAGCATCACCACAGAGTCTTCACTTTCTCACAAACTCTATATCTGTAATCCTTCGAGGATGAACTACAATAACAGAATATTTCATAAAACAAGCTTTAAACATCATATAACTCAACACTTATCTTCTTGGACCACCTTAATAATTATTTAAAAAAAGATATCCATAAAGAACAATGCACATGCACAAACACAGACACCCTATTTCGTCCATCTGGGCCCCACGGCATTAAAGAGGAATCTTTTTTGGTTGATGTCAGAGGTCACGACCACTGAAAAGTAGGATGGCCCTCACACACTCCTGACCTGAGAGGGGCGGCAACAGCCTTATGCCTCAAAAGAGCTCCTCTGTCTGGGGGAGAGCAAAGGAATTTATGGGTCCTTTCTCTGGTAAAATCCCCTAATGACTCAAATACCGCAGTGGACAGGGTCTGCGTGTTAGTGTGTGGGGCAGGGAGGGGGTTTAATAGGACAGCTGGGAGGGTAAAAATATAAAACGGCCACACCAGCTGGAAGAAAATGGCGTTCACACACTAATACATGCACAATTTATAAATAACTGGGTTCAAAAGTCTAGTGAAACTGCATCTATTTATATTATGTTATAATTTAATATAAAATTGTTCATTCCAAATTATACCAGCATAAGAATTTTGAGTGAAAAGCTGTAAGTGAAAAACGTACATGAACCTCAGAATGTTACAGTATTTTTTGTCCCACTTTCACATGAATAATGTCACAAACTTGCTTATTTGACCTAAAAACAGTGCAGAATCTATATCATATGGATGGATTGCATTTACATGTTTAGTTGTTAGTAACTTACCTGCAGGAGGTCACTCAAGTCAAGGAGCATGTCTGAGAAAGTGCATTAAAGAAATCATACAGAATTGAATTTACATCGATGTATTTGACAGACATTTTTATCTAGAGCCACTTACAATGCATTCAAGATATAATATCTTTAAATGCATGCATTTTCTGAGAATCAAACTCATTACCTTTCCATTCTCTAGCAGTTTCAGGAAGTGGATTATTTACAAATTAACCATTTAGTCTGTAAGGACCTAGTTATTATAAATGATTTATCCTTGCACATCATTGTTTTTTAATTCATGTGCCCTTATAATCAAAATAACTCCTTGCAGCGACATCTCTTTACTTATGACGCTTTTACTGGCACGAGGGTGACACAAAATTAGCAAAAAACAACAATCCAGCAATGATACAATCATTTCCCGATATACAAAATCCTGCCCTGCATTTTTTCTCATTTGAGAACCAACTTCCATTTCATGCCAACTTTAAAGTAAAGTGATACATACACACAGGGACACTTGGAGAAGACAGAGACCAACAAGAAACAGTGAGGGATATTGGTCAGATTTGGTCTTTTTGCTTGGCATTTTCCCTCTTTAAGTAGAGCTCCACTGAACCACCACCTTGTGAACTCTGGAAATCCCCGTCTCCTGGCAACCGAGTACTCCATATCCATGGAGACCAGCACACCTGTCTAATCAAGACAAAGTGTATTAAAACATCCAATTAAAGAATGTCATTGTGGGATTTTCAGTTGCCACGGTAACAGTGAGAGATAATCCTAAATTGTGGGATTATGGATGACCCTGTTAAATGAATGATCATTTTTAGGATGCATCAGGATTTGACCTTCCTAGGGAGAAATCCTACATATTGCAAAATTAGCTAAAGGCCATTAATGTTTTCCCTAATCATTTGACAGAAATCAGTGTTTTAAGTGTCAACAAAGAGTTACACATATTGTAAAAATAATAATAATAATAAATACATCAAAAAAAATTGTCAAGGATAAAAAGGGAAAACAACTACAATAATCCACAAACCCAGACAGATTGGTGTTTTAGAGCTAACCTTAGAGCAAGAAGCCATTTCGAAGGCTGACGTTTGAAAAATAACGCGTGGCTAAATAATGTTTGGCTAAAATTACCTTGTACAGTAGACATTGAGCTCTCTGTCCCTCTCTCTCTCTCTGACAGAAAGTTAAAGCTCTCTCATGAGCTCTTATGTAACCCAACCAGACGTCTAACTGAACACGTACGTTGCATAATCTCAGAGAGGCGGAAAGATTTTGTTGCCTCAATTTAATTGCATCATGAAAATCCATATACACACTAATGTGAGTGTTACTGTGGTGGCATTTTCAGACTGTTAAAGGCAGAAGAAAGATGAAAACAAATCACCTCATACTCAAGCGTCTTCACATATAGGGCATTAAAGTTATAACTGCCGAATACAATAGTTATAACTGAATGTAACAGCTGGTGCAATTAAACATGCATCCATCCATCCATCCATCCGTGAACATGTGAATGTTATCTACTGCACCTCACACTGGTGGACGAGTCTATTACCATTAGAAAGACAACACATTCATACCAACCTTGAATTAAAAAGTAAAACAAATCCATACAGTATTTAAAACATTTGTTTAGATCTATTGACTGCTTTCTTTTATCATTGGTAGTGAGGGAGAGCAGAGAAATCTACTGTCATGCTCTAGATTTTAAAACTGCGCCACATTAGGCAAAAAGCTGGAGGATGTGCACTAACTGCTAGCAGAAAACAACACAAAGTATAATAAACTAAAGCGGGGTGTTCCAGTTGACTTTTTTTGTGTGTAATACAGGCCTGATGCGGTCTCCTGAGAGACACACCCTGCCTTACTTCCTGCTTCTCTTTGAACACACATAAACACCCTGAAAAAGCCAACTCATTTATAAGCGAGATCCCGTCTCGGACACCAGATGAGGTTGCTGAAGCGTAGGCTAAACAAGAAGCTAATTATTTTATACACATACACATTAAAGATAACCTGAGTTAGACTAAGACTCGGTGAGTCAGTGTGAGTGTAGGATGATTATTACAAAAATAATCATGAGTTGTCACACATGGGAGAACCGAGGCTATATGACTAAGCATCAGACGCTGTGAGTGTTTGTGTGCGGTGTGGAACGCAGACAGATGTACGCGAGGAGACCAAATCAAGACGACTGACTAACACCTATGACCATCTACCCTCACAGAGGGCCTCTCTTGCTCAACCTCTCTTCTTCCGTACCACTTTGTCTTTCCATGGAACGCAATCTGCTGAATCACCATCTTTTTTTATTTATGCTGGATAGTTCACCCAAAAATGAAAATTCTGTCATAAACTCCACTATGCAGAGCATTACTAGCAAACCACTTACTAAATACTACACAGTATATTGCCTAAAGGCCCGTTCACACCAAGGACAATAACTATAATGATAACGATAAAGATATAGTTCTAAAAATCATCCTCAATATTAAAGAATAGCAGAGTTCACACCACAGCTATAACAATAACATTAACAGCAGAGAGAAATTATATCGCTGGAATCACTTTTAGAACGATTTTATCCAGCTGATGAACGATAAAAACATTGACAGCCAATCAGAATCCATCCTTCTGTAACGAGCTCGGCATTTAAAGTGACAGAAGCACGCGTTTAGAATAAACAGAACGATATCGTCCACTGGTGAAGACGCTAATATAGTTATCTTTATAGTTATTGTTCTTGGCATGAACGGGCCTTTATACTTCAAACAGTACGTGAAAAACGAATTATACCATTATACCTTTATAAATGTTTCAAACAGTAGTATGCTACACGGTTATCACATGACCTCATCAAGTTGCAGGCACGTAGCATACAATTATCATCATGGAAATAAAAATGACAAAACTTATTTTCGCAACTCAGTTTTGCATTAAAAAAATGTCAACTCTTTGAAGTTCAATCAAATAATTAGTCAAAATAGAGATTGCAGCTGTAATTACCCTCAATTCATTCACCACACTGGAAATGGGAGATTAGCTCTGCATTGTGGAATACAGTGTTTTGTGCAGTGGGCTATGTTGTAAACTAAGTAATTAACAAATGTACTAGGTCATCTGGGTATTTGTATACAGTGCACAGTACACATACTATAATCTGCAGGGATAATAAAAGTAGCATGTTAAGTCACAGTAGCAAAATTTCTGCAAAGTTTTGCGGCAAAAAAAAAAAAGTTCCACTGTCTATTGGCAATAGTGTAGGGATTTATGAAGCCCAGCTCAAACAGAAGTCACTTTCAAACCAGTCAGCTTTCTTTTTGTCAATGCTGTGAATTCACATGACCAACTTTAACCTATCGCCAAATCTGCATGGGAAAAACTTTCCTGATTGCGTGGATTCCTGATTGAGTGCCATCTTAAATCTGACAAGACTGACAAAAGGATAAGATTGTGGAAACGTCAAAATAGTGTTGAGTTTATGTAACCTATGACATTATGATGGGACTGGGAACATTTCTTGACTGTAGCAAACACCTACCCATCATTGAACTGTATTTTACACTTTAAAGGCACATTCATACCAAGAACGATAACTATAAAGATTAAAAGATATAGTTTATAGTTTATAACTATATTATAGATATAGTTTTTAAAAATAATTTCTAAATATAAAAGAATAGCCAGTCCACACCACAGCTATAATGGCACAGAGAAACAATATCGTTGGAATCATTTTCAGAATGATTTTTTTCCAGCTGATGAACGATAAAAACATTGACAGCCAATCAGAATGTTGTCCTGCTCAAACATTTAAAGTAGCAGAGGACATAACTGCAACACGTGCTCAGAATAAACAAAGATATCGTCCGCTTTTGTGGACAATAATATAAATATTATAGTTATCTTTATAGTTCCTGTTCTTGGTGTGAACAGGCCTTAACCCACAGCAAAAACCAACTGACACAAACACAGATGCATCACATTATTTGAATATCTTATCTACATCACCATTCATGGTGTATAACCCTCAATAACAGACACTTTATTTTCTCTCCAAGTGCTTCCATCACCTCATGGCCAAAAGGATACGAGGCGTTCCCTCCGTCCGGCAGACGAGGTAGAGGCAGGCGGCGATGACATGGGATGATTTGCGTCCTCTGGTCAGATGCTTGCAGAGTGCCATCTTGTAAAAGTTGAAGGCGGTGTCCAGACAGTGCTGATTCATTTGTAGCTGATGGCCAAGATGGTTTATCTGTCGCTTGGCTAAATAAAACAACCAAAACACCACAGTCAGGCTTTTTCAAAGCAAATTTACAGCAGGTTTAGTCCCTCGAAAGTTAATAGTGGGAACACACAAATGGTAAAAGCACCTGGTTTGCCCCTTCTTGGGGTTGAACCAACAAACTTTAGGTTACCAGTCCAACTCTGTTGTGTTTAAATCAAACAAACAAAGAACATTTGAAGTATTTTGCAAATTATTATTATTTTTTTTTTAAATTTTTTTTTTTTACTTCTATTCATTATTTTAAACCAGACAGAGAGGAAGACCATTGCCTCATTGATTATTCCTGGTTTCCATGTTTTTCCAAATAATTTAAATCCTGCATACACCACCAGAGAGAAGTCTGTTGCTTCCATATCCAGTTATGGCATTTTGATTGAAAAGTTACAAGGTAAAAAAAAATTGGTAAAAATGAAACGTATCCACGGATGAATCGTATTTAGAAAATAGATACGATGAATTTTCATTTCATGTCAACTTCAAGAGCTAAATCTAAAGGAAGTGTGTTTTTTAAATACATTTTCCTATCCTTAGTTTAATGTGCAGTCAACTATTAGTAATTTTTAATACAGCATCTCTACTATTCCTAAAGTTAACACCAAAAACTGATAGTTTAACCATAATCAGAATACATATTGAAATTATGTGTTTTAACAAAGTTACTACAAAGTAAAGGTCTAGTTACATTATATATGAGCACCTGCTGTGGACGGCCTGTTTGGCCCTTCAGAATGGAAGGGGAGCATCTTCAAGCTGAAAGCAGGTCTGTTTATATGGATTCAAGATCTCACAGAGCAACTTTTGTTCTCTCACCACACACAGATAGTATAAATCTCGATGCAGACATGAGGCCATTAATCACAAGTGTACATTCCCACACATACACAAATAAAGTGGCCTCCGCATTTCCCTCCCAGCACACACACAGACCATACGGTTGTCTGTCCAAACTGATTCATCGGGTTACTACACAAAAGCACATAAACCCACCACACCTTCTGACTTCTCAGGCTTAATAAGCCTCTTTCAAAAACAACCATTACCATCTGGCTGAAACGAACTTCACACGCTTAACTTGAAACCACATTACACAAGCCCACAGCTTCCAAAGAATCCCCCTTTCTTATAAACACAGAACGCATATACTTAACTATCTTGCTCAATCATGTAGTTTAATGAAATTGAATATTATATGGGCACATGTAACACAATATTGTACAAGTTGTAACTTTTCAGTGACACATAGTACCATCTCATATTCATAGGAACTCAGTTTCGAAATGCTAAATGATTTAATCATTAAAGGCCCACTGAAGTGCCTTGAAAAACGCAGCATTATTACATGTGTTGACACTGAAACAGGAAGACAGGGCGGGATATAATCGAACAGCTCCTCCCCTTTTTTAAAACAGACAACAGAGTTTAATTTATAGCCGTTGAGCTCGGTAAAGCTGCAGTTTCCTCCTAATCTCTAACCGTTTCTCCTCCTAATCTCCTCCATATCACTTTAAAATATAGCATTCTGTGGCTTTGCAGAATTCAAATGGGTCCGATACATTTTCTGGTCTGCGCCGACGTATATGATCCACTGCTCTGTGCTATCATGTCTCTGGACTGGAGCAGACTGTGTGCTGCAGCGGTCCGCGTGACACTAACATCAAACCAGACTTCATTCACCCCAATGGAAAGCACATTTACACTGTCTGAATCGTTCCCTATCCCCTATATAGTGCACTATGTGCCATTCACCAGGATTTTAGCTGCTGCTTCAGCGTCTATTTGGGGGCGGGACGCTGTAGATTCTAGAAAGCATTTGATTGGACAGAAAATCTGATGAGACGCTTAAGTGCAGCGTGATGTCATCAAAATCATTGATCCATATTGACGGAAGTGAGAGACTGTGTTTTGAATGCTTATTTTCTAAATGCAAATTTTATCATTGTTTTGAAGCACACTGGTTTATAGATAACAGAAAGGCTAACATATTCATAATAAAAGCCAAAAAACTTGGGGACTTTAAATTAAAAAAAGCACAATATAGATGTCACAATGATATACATCTAATGCCAAAGAACATGAAATTTATATGATAAAGGAATAAATTAACATCTATAGCTTTGTATGAAGCAATCAAGACAATTAAGCAAGCAATCAAAATATTTAGATCACAAATGCTCTATGAGAAATTAATGAAAGTCATATTAAGAGTTCATAGACACTATATTGCCAAAAGTTTTGGAAGCCTGCCTTTACATGCACATGAACTTTAATGACATCCCATTCTTAATCCATAGGGTTTAATATGGAGTTGGCCCAACCTTTGCAGCTATAACAGCTTCAGCTCTTCTGGGAAGGCTTTCCACAAGGTTTAGGAGTGTGTTTATGGGAATTTTTGACCATTCTTCTAGAAGCGCATTTGTGAGGTCAGGCACTGATGTTGGACGAGAAGCCCTGGCTCGCAGTCTCCGCTCTAATTCATCCCAAAGGTGTTCTATCGGGTTGAGGTCAGGACTCTGTGCAGGCCAGTCAAGTTCCTCCACACCAAACTCGCTCATCCATGTCTTTATGGACCTTGCTTTGTGCACTGGTACGCAGTCATGTTGGAACAGGAAGGGGCCATCCCCAAACTGTTCCCACAAAGTTGGGAGCATGAAATTGTCCAAAATGTCTTGGTATGCTGAAGCATTAAGAGTTCCTTTCACTGGAACTAAGAGGCCAAGCCCAACCCCTGAAAAACAACCCCACACCATAATCCCCCCTGCACCAAACTTTACACTTATCACAACGCAGTCAGGCAAGTACCGTTCTCCTGGCAACTGCCAAACCCAGACTCGTCCATCGGATTGCCAGACAGAGAAGCGTGATTCGTCACTCCAGAAAACACGTCACCATTGCTAAACTGAGTCCAGTGGCAGCGTGCTTTACACCACTGCATCCCATGCTTTGCATTGCACTTGGTGATGTAAGGCTTGGATGCAGCTGCTCGACCATGGAAACCCATTCCATGAAGCTCTCTACGCACCGTTCTTGAGCTAATCTGAAGGCCACACGAAGTTTGGAGGTCTGTAGCTATTCACTCTGCAGAAAGTTGCCGACTTCTGCGCACTGTGTGCCTCAGCATGCGCTGACCCGATATCACGGTACCACGCTTGAACTCACTGAGGACCTGAGAGCGACCCATTCTTTCACAAATGTTTGTAGAAGCAGTCTGCATGCCAAGGTGCTTGATTTTATTTATTTTTATTACACCTTTAGCCATGGAAGTGATTGGAACACCTGAATTCAATGATTTGGAGGGGTGTCCCAATACTTTTGGCAATATAGTGTATCTTAAGTATGTCACATAGAAAGAAAAGTTACATACACTACAATTAAAACTTTGGCTGCACAATTAATCAGAAATTAAACCGCATGCAATTTGTCAAAGGCTGCGATTATTTTATGCGCAGCTTCCCAATGCAGCACAACTCTTGTGATCAGTAGTAAATGCTGCTCCATCTGCAAGCCAGAGGGCGCTCTCATGCAGAAACTCCAAATATGCACCGCAGAAGAACAATAGCACTTCATTCTTAGTTCCTGTTAACTGAAGTAGTTAACTAATGGTAACTAATGAAACCTTATTGTAAAGTGTTACCGAAATGTTTCTTGATCACCAAATCAGCATATTAGAATAATTTCTGAGGATCGTGTGACACTGAAGACTGTAATGACTGTAATGATGCTGAAAATGCAGCTTTGCCATCACATCGCATTTTAAAGTATAGAAAACAGTTATTTGTAAATTGTAATAATATTTTTTACAATATATTATTGTAAATATATATATATATATATATACAATATATTATTGTATATATATACACTCACCTAAAGGATTATTAGGAACACCTGTTCAATTTCTCATTAATGCAATTATCTAATCAACCAATCACATGGCAGTTGCTTCAATGCATTTAGGGGTGTGGTCCTGGTCAAGACAATCTCCTGAACTCCAAACTGAATGTCAGAATGGGAAAGAAAGGTGATTTAAGCAATTTTGAGCGTGGCATGGTTGTTGGTGCCAGACGGGCCGGTCTGAGTATTTCACAATCTGCTCAGTTACTGGGATTTTCACGCACAACCATTTCTAGAGTTTACAAAGAATGGTGTGAAAAGGGAAAAACATCCAATATGCGGCAGTCCTGTGGGCGAAAATGCCTTGTTGATGCTAGAGGTCAGAGGAGAATGGGCCGACTGATTCAAGCTGATAGAAGAGCAACTTTGACTGAAATAACCACTCGTTACAACCGAGGTATGCAGCAAAGCATTTGTGAAGCCACAACACGCACAACCTTGAGGCGGATGGGCTACAACAGCAGAAGACCCCACCGGGTACCACTCATCTCCACTACAAATAGGAAAAAGAGGCTACAATTTGCACGAGCTCACCAAAATTGGACAGTTGAAGACTGGAAAAATGTTGCCTGGTCTGATGAGTCTCGATTTCTGTTGAGACATTCAGATGGTAGAGTCAGAATTTGGCGTAAACAGAATGAGAACATGGATCCATCATGCCTTGTTACCACTGTGCAGGCTGGTGGTGGTGGTGTAATGGTGTGGGGGATGTTTTCTTGGCACACTTTAGGCCCCTTAGTGCCAACTGGGCATCGTTTAAATGCCACGGCCTACCTGAGCATTGTTTCTGACCATGTCCATCCCTTTATGACCACCATGTACCCATCCTCTGATGGCTACTTCCAGCAGGATAATGCACCATGTCACAAAGCTCGAATCATTTCAAATTGGTTTCTTGAACATGACAATGAGTTCACTGTACTAAAATGGCCCCCACAGTCACCAGATCTCAACCCAATAGAGCATCTTTGGGATGTGGTGGAATGGGAGCTTCGTGCCCTGGATGTGCATCCCACAAATCTCCATCAACTGCAAGATGCTATCCTATCAATATGGGCCAACATTTCTAAAGAATGCTTTCAGCACCTTGTTGAATCAATGCCACGTAGAATTAAGGCAGTTCTGAAGGCGAAAGGGGGTCAAACACAGTATTAGTATGGTGTTCCTAATAATCCTTTAGGTGAGATATATATATATATATATATATATATATATATACACACACACACACACACACACATTATATTGTATATATATATATATATATATATATATATATATACACACATACATACACACACACACACACAGTATATATATATATAAAAAATGTCATATATATTTATTGTATTTGACTAAATAAATGTGGCTTTAGTGGGCACAGGAATTCAAAAATATAAAAGAAAAATCTTACTTTTGCATTGTAGTGTCTATGCTTTATGTCTGTTGTCTGACTATCATGAAGTGTAAATGAAGGCTATATGAAGGACATATGAATTCTTCATGAATGGCAAATACTGTATATGAACACTCACCATTCTGTAGAGTGGCAGCTCTGGACTCCCTCCCAACCCCAGTGTGGAAGTTTCCTCCCAATGATGGCACATTTCCAGATGCTACAACAAAGCAAACATAAAATATATCAGTAATACTAATATTATGAGAACAGAAAAATATACTTTCCATAGCTAAACATTATAGTATATGTTCTTTTAGCAATACTTTTGGTATTGTTCTTTTTTGTTTTAATCAATCTCTTCTCATCCATATTTTTATGCTCTTAAAGAATTTAAAATATGTTTTGTTTGTTTTTATTATGCCTCTGTGAAGCACTTTGTATTACCATTGTGTATAGTGTGCTATACAAATAAACTTGCCTTGCCTAGTACTTTTTATCTTACCCAATACTTATAATGAATTATCTTAGAAGAAAGGTAAAAACAACACTTATATTCAAAATGAGCTATTGAAAGCCAGCTTCCACTATAAAAGTTTTTATAGGCTTTATGTTGAACGTTACAGAAACAAACAGGAAAACAGGTCTCATTGCATCCGCTTGTCAGAGAAAGTGTTAACAGCAGTATGAACTGACAGCAACATCTATGGATTTTTAAAGTAATCAGCTAACCTAGCTAGTTATTTTTTATTTTTATTTTATTGGTGTTTTATTCAATTTTAATATTTGAATTCTAGTGAGAAGAAAAAAAAAAACAACTTCTAGATAATCAATCTGCATATCTGATGGACATTGGTTATGGTCATATTTGCTCACTCCTTTGAAGGCATCTTGAGTAAAACAGCTTTATATTTAACGAAGCACATACAAAAGACCTGAACTGGAAGAGATGCAACCTGTTTTACAGAAACGTGTATAGAATATGTGTTGCGCATAACACACACTGCAGCACAGTTAAATCAAAGCACTCACTGTGCTCTTGCAGCTAATTAGGTGCTAAGACCTATGTATCATTAGATGAAAACGCAAAAAAGGTCTGCACTCTAAAAATAGTTTTATTAGGTTCAAGCAGGAGATAAAAACAGTGCAAACATTTCGCCTGTCTGCCTTCAGCACATTAGTTAAAAAAGAAACTTGGCAGCCATCAGGTGTTCAAAGACAGTACTGCAGTTCAAGTGAAAAAATCTCATCCCATTCAATAAAGGGATATTTCACCCAAAAATGAAAATTCTGTCATCACTTATTCACCCTCAAGTTGTTCCAAACCTATATGAGTTTGTTTCTTCTGCTGAACACAAAAGATGATATTTTGAAGAATATGGCTAACCAAACAGGAACAATGTCTTATAGGGCCCCCCTTGTAGGCTTTTTATTGGTTATACATGGTGTCATTATCTGAAGGCAGCGGCTATTTGCAATAAGTGAACATAGCATATTTTCTTAGCAATAGATGCTATTTATACAAAGCGCAAATAGTTTTAGATGCTACTTACACCAAGGGGTGGAGGCAGACATTGTAAACATTCGGGGCTTAGCCAAAATGCAGTATGTCCAAGGACATTTTAATTCAGCAGTTTTACTGACTGGAGTATGCTGGAGTAAAGTTCATAAAATGATCAGTGTTTCCCACAGGATTTTGTAAAACTAAGTTGGGTGGACCTCTGTACCTCTAGGGGGGTCCGGGGGCATGGTCCCCCGCAAGAAAATTGTACATTTTGAGGTTAAAAGAATCAATCTGGTGAACTTTGAGAGGTCAAAATGAAGAGTTTCAACCCATGTACAGTGTGCAAATTGAACAAAGAAAAAGCATTGACTTGTACCTGGACATTAAAGAGGGCCCTAACATCTTTTTAGTTGTGATAGAGTCTCAGTCTACATTACCACTGGTGTTTTAGGATGCCAAACAACTATTACAATAACATATGATTTATTAATTCCTATGAGAGTAAATATCCATAGCCTATTGTAAAACAAATGTACTGTGTAAATGAAAATGAATATTTCATAAGTATATTTTACTTTACACTACAGTATAGGGAAATTACAATACTTTTGTCCTAATTTCTTCACTTGCAAAATATAAACCCTTGAGCTTCTATTTTGGAGAAAACACCAGATCACCAGCTGATCGAACATTAGAGATCTTTATGTTAGGCTATACGTTTTACATCTCATATGTGATGGGAAAAGGGAGAAGAGAGAGTTTGGAAAAGGCGGATTTGAACTCGAGTCGAACGCGTCAAAAGCTCCTTTCAAGCACCACACTCCCTACGACCTACGCCACTGCAGACGTTAAGTGGTGAGCGACTTTTTGCCAACAAGACAGGCACTTAGTGCCAATATACACTCCGTTATCGGAAATGTAAAAAAAGAAAGAAAAAAAAAGTTCTCTTCCATTTACTTGGGCCCCAAGTGCCCATAATGCTCACTGGATAATCCAGCCCTGCATAGTATGGAAAAAAAACTAAGGAAGTCAATGGCGTCTATCAACTGTTTGGTGACCGACATTCTTCAAAATATCTTCTTTTGTGTTCAGCAGAAGACATAAATTCATACAGGGTTCATACATACAAATTCATACATTTTTGGGTGAACTATCCCTTTAAATGAGTTAGGAGAGGAACTATCTGTATGTTTCAACATGATATTAATTTAATTATAAATCATTTACCACACATTTGATTTATCATAGTGTGTCATTTAAAAAAATAAAAACTTTGCCATTTACAAAATTTTCAAAGATTTCAGGGCAATTAAATTCAGAAAAGTTAAATTATTCAAAACTTCCAAATTGTCCAAGACTAGAAATTCCATGAACACATAATAAAAGTGGAAGCAGATTATAATAACATAAAAAAAGATTTCACATGCTGACATTTGAGAACTGGAACTGTTTCCAGTCAAAGTTCCTAACAACCCTATCTAATGGACGGTGAGAGAGAAGATGAAATCATACAGCTTTTCATTCGGATCCTCTGAGGTACACACAAATAACAAATTCTGTTAAGCTCATAAGCTCACAAAAATTATTCCCTCATTAATATATTAAAACAAATGAAACTAATTCAGTAAAAAATGTTCTGTGGAGTAGATGAACTATCACTCACAGTCACCAGCGACAAACTGCCCTACGGCGGACGATCCTCCTCCACTGTTCTCCACGAAGGTTACCTCGGAAACGATGATGTTGTCCTCCAGCACGGAGCCGCAGCCCGTGCACACGGCATCACCCCGTGCCTGGTCCACATCAATGTCCGTCCCCCCACAATTCTTACACCTCCTCATCGTCACGACCAATCAGCTCACACAATACGAGGAATGATCTCTAAAATGCATTAAAAAAAAGATACGAGTAAATCTTAGAGCCACATATGAGGTGAACGGCAAAGTTCATAGTTGTCAGTGGCAGACTTTAAGCTGAACTAAGACTACAGCAGTGGGTCATTCAAAGTGCCACAGTCTGACTGACCATTCACTGAGACTAGTAACTAATAATTATTGCACTCTGTATTGGGCTTAATTATATTTTATGAAATACAGTTTCTAAAGACCAAATAGAAATTATTGGATTAACAACAATTATTTTATTCTATTGACTGCCTTAAACAAAAAACAAAAAAACAAAACACCAAATCCATTTTTTGTTTATTATCTTAAAGGTTTGAACACTAATATTGTGTAGAATAAAAGACATGTTGCCAATTTCATACAAAGTAAATATTCTTAAGACACATTTTAAAAATACATTTATTAATAATTGTTAACATTAGTATTTTTTTTAAATCATTTGTTTTGGCCTTAGTACAGTGACATTATAAAAGACATTTAATATAGGAAACAACATGTATATTATAATCTTAAAATATACTGTTGTCGTCATATCAAGTGATCACCATATGTAGGGGTCCTTGGCATTAAAAAGTTTAAAAACACCTGTGTTATACACCGATCAGGCATAACATTATGACCACCTTCCTAATATTGTTGGTCCCCCTTTATCAGCCAAAACACCCCTGACCCGTCGAGGCATGGACTCCACTAGACTCCTGAAGGTGTGCTGTGGTATCTGGCACCAAGATGTTAGCAGCAGATCCTTTAAGTCCTGTAAGATTGGACTTGTTTGTTCAGCACATCCCACAGATGCTCGATTGGATTGAGATCTGGGGAATTTGGAGGCCAAGTCAACACCTCAAACTCGTTGTTGTGTTCCTCAAACCATTTCTGACCCATTTTTTGCTTTGTGGCAGGGCTCATTATCCTGCTGAAAGAGACCACAGCCACCAGGGAATACCATTTCTATGAAAGGGTTTTTTTTTTTTTTGCACACTTCTACCTCTAATGCCATTTGCACTGTTATGGCCTTAAGCCTCATACATCATACATACATATATACACTCACCTAAAGGATTATTAGGAACACCTGTTCAATTTCTCATTAATGCAATTATCTAATCAACCAATCACATGGCAGTTGCTTCAATGCATTTAGGGGTGTGGTCCTGGTCAAGACAATCTCCTGAACTCCAAACTGAATGTCAGAATGGGAAAGAAAGGTGATTTAAGCAAATTTGAGCGTGGCATGGTTGTTGGTGCCAGACGGGCCGGTCTGAGTATTTCACAATCTGCTCAGTTACTGGGATTTTCACGCACAACCATTTCTAGAGTTTACAAAGAATGGTGTGAAAAGGGAAAAACATCCAGTATGCGGCAGTCCTGTGGGCGAAAATGCCTTGTTGATGCTAGAGGTCAGAGGAGAATGGGCCGACTGATTCAAGCTGATAGAAGAGCAACTTTGACTGAAATAACCACTCGTTACAACCGAGGTATGCAGCAAAGCATTTGTGAAGCCACAACACGCACAACCTTGAGGCGGATGGGCTACAACAGCAGAAGACCCCACCGGGTACCACTCATCTCCACTACAAATAGGAAAAAGAGGCTACAATTTGCACGAGCTCACCAAAATTGGACAGTTGAAGACTGGAAAAATGTTGCCTGGTCTGATGAGTCTCGATTTCTGTTGAGACATTCAGATGGTAGAGTCAGAATTTGGCGTAAACAGAATGAGAACATGGATCCATCATGCCTTGTTACCACTGTGCAGGCTGGTGGTGGTGGTGTAATGGTGTGGGGGATGTTTTCTTGGCACACTTTAGGCCCCTTAGTGCCAATTGGGCATCGTTTAAATGCCACGGCCTACCTGAGCATTGTTTCTGACCATGTCCATCCCTTTATGACCACCATGTACCCATCCTCTGATGGCTACTTCCAGCAGGATAATGCACCATGTCACAAAGCTCGAATCATTTCAAATTGGTTTCTTGAACATGACAATGAGTTCACTGTACTAAAATGGCCCCCACAGTCACCAGATCTCAACCCAATAGAGCATCTTTGGGATGTGGTGGAACGGGAGCTTCGTGCCCTGGATGTGCATCCCACAAATCTCCATCAACTGCAAGATGCTATCCTATCAATATGGGCCAACATTTCTAAAGAATGCTTTCAGCACCTTGTTGAATCAATGCCACGTAGAATTAAGGCAGTTCTGAAGGCGAAAGGGGGTCAAACACAGTATTAGTATGGTGTTCCTAATAATCCTTTAGGTGAGTGTATATATATATATATATATATATATATATATATATATATATATATATATATATATATATATATATATATATATATATATATATATATATTACACACACAGTGGGGAGAACAAGTATTTGATACACTGCCGATTTTGCAGGTTTTCCTACTTACAAAGCATGTAGAGGTCTGTAATTTTTATCATAGGTACACTTCAACTGTGAGAGACGGAATCTAAAACAAAAATTCAGAAAATCACATTGTATGATTTTTAATTAATTAATTTGCATTTTATTGCATGACATAAGTATTTGATCACCTACCAACCAGTAAGAATTCCGGCTCTCACAGACCTGTTAGTTTTTCTTTAAGAAGCCCTCCTGTCCTCCACTCATTACCTGTATTAACTGCACCTGTTTGAACTCGTTACCTGTATAAAAGACACCTGTCCACACACTCAATCAAACAGACTCCAACCTCTCCAAAATGGCCAAGACCAGAGAGCTGTGTAAGGACATCAGGGATAAAATTGTAGACCTGCACAAGGCAAGCTTGGTGAGCAGCTTGGTGAGAAGGCAACAACTGTTGGCACAATTATTAGAAAATGGAAGAAGTTCAAGATGACGGTCAATCTCCCTCGGTCTGGGGCACCATGCAAGATCTCACCTCATGGGGCATCAATGATCATGAGGAAGGTGAGGGATCAGCCCAGAACTACACGGAAGGACCTGGTCAATGACCTGAAGAGAGCTGGGACCACAGTCTCAAAGAAAACCATTAGTAACACACTACGCCGTCATGAATTAAAATCCTGCAGCGCACGCAAGGTCCCCCTGCTCAAGCCAGCGCATGTCCAGGCCCGTCTGAAGTTTGCCAATGACCATCTGGATGATCCAGAGGAGGAATGGGAGAAGGTCATGTGGTCTGATGAGACAAAAATAGAGCTTTTTGGTCTAAACTCCACTCGCCGTGTTTGGAGGAAGAAGAAGGATGAGTACAACCCCAAGAACACCATCCCAACCGTGAAGCATGGAGGTGGAAACATCATTCTTTGGGGATGCTTTTCTGCAAAGGGGACAGGACGACTGCACCGTATTGAGGGTAGGATGAATGGGGCCATGTATCGCGAGATCTTGGCCAACAACCTCCTTCCCTCAGTAAGAGCATTGAAGATGGGTCGTGGCTGGGTCTTCCAGCATGACAACGACCTGAAACACACAGCCAGGGCAACTAAGGAGTGGCTCCGTAAGAAGCATCTAGAAACCCAATAGAAAATCTTTGGAGGGAGCTGAAAGTCCGTATTGCCCAGCGACAGCCCCGAAACCTGAAGGATCTGGAGAAGGTCTGTATGGAGGAGTGGGCCAAAATCCCTGCTGCAGTGTGTGCAAACCTGGTCAAGAACTACAGGAAACGTATGATCTCTGTAATTGCAAACAAAGGTTTCTGTACCAAATTTTAAGTTCTGCTTTTCTGATGTATCAAATACTTATGTCATGCAATAAAATGCAAATTAATTACTTAAAAATCATACAATGTGATTTTCTGGATTTTTGTTTTAGATTCCGTCACTCACAGCTGAAGAGTACCTATGATAAAAATTACAGACTTCTACATCCTTTGTAAGTGGGCAAACCTGCAAAATCGGCAGTGTAATACTTGTTCTCCCCACTGTATATGTATGTATGTATTATGTATGTATTATGTATGTAATATATATATTACACCTCATTGATTAATGCACCTTCTGTATTATATTGTACTTGTTCATTTGCACCTTATGTATACTTACAGTTATTTGCATTGAGCTGGTCTCTGCTTTATATCTCACAACTTGCACTATGTATAATAATGTAAATATACATACATATTACATATTTATATTTATTTTTATATAAACTGTATTTGCACTTCTGGTTGGATGCTAACTGCATTTCATTGGCTCTGTACTTGTACTCTGCTCAATGACAAAGTTGAATCTGAATCTGAATCTGAACAATGCTTAGGTAGTTGGTACATGTCAAAGTAGCATCCCCATGGATGGCAGGACCCATGGATGGCAGGACCCATGGTTTCCCAGCAGAACACTGCCCAAAGCATCACACTGCCTTCGCTGGCTTGCCTTCTTCCCATAGTGCATCCTGGTGCAATGTGTTCCCCAGGTAAGCCACGCACACGGCCATCCACGTGATGTAAAAGAAAACATGACTCATCAGACCAGGCCACCTTCTTCCATTGCTTCATGGTCCAGTTGTGATGCCAAACTGTTGGCGCTTTCGGCTGTGGACAGGGGTCAGCATGGGCACCCTGACTGGTCTGCAGCTATGCAGCACCATACGCAACCAACTGCGATGCACTGTGTATTCTGACACCTTTCTATCAGAACCAGCATTAACTTCTTGAGCAATTTGAGCTACAGCAGCTCGTCTGTTTGATCAGACCACACGGGCCAGCCTTCGCTCCCCACCTGCATCAATGAGCATTGACCGCCCATGACCCTGTTGCCAGTTCACCACTGTTCCTTCCTTGGACCACTTTTGATAGATACTGACCACTGCAGACCGGGAACACCCCACAAGAGCTGCAGTTTTGGAGATGCTCTTACCCAGTCGTCTAGCCATCACAATTTGGCCCTTGTCAAACTCGCTCAAATCCTTTCGCTTGCCCATTTTTCCTGCTTCTAACACATCAACTTTGAGGACAACATTTTCACTTGCTGCCTAATATATCCCACCCACTAACAGGTGCCGTGATGAAGAGATAATCAGTGTTATTCACTTCACCTGTCAGTGGTCATAATGTTATGCCTGATCGGTGTATATTACGCAGTGTTGTGGTTCTCCGTGTGAAACTTTTGGCTTGACTGGTCTAAGGAAAACATACTGAATTCTCATTTTAAAAGTGGCGTAGAAGCGCCACTGTGAGGGCGACAGGCGAACTGCGCCGCCAATGTTGCAGACATCCCCGGTACAGATATAAACGCCCAGGATCCATATCCAACAGATCACATCCTAAATGAACACGACCTTAAGGGGTCAAAGGAAGTGACTCTCTTCTAATCAATGTCACGCAATCAGCTCTGTTGCATCCAGCTTGCAACGTGGCAATTTGCATACTTTACAAGCAAATCTGGAATTCCCCAAATCTGTCGAATAACCGTAACAATCTGTGCAGATGTCGGCTTATGAATTACTTAAATTGAAAAGAAGAAGTACCTCGAGCAGCTGGAAGATAACGAATCGCAGGCTTCACCTGTCTGATCCAGAAAGCCCGTTAAAGGCCTTTCAGTTCCTGTCTGTCGAGTGACAGCTGTGTATTCTTGATCTTCAGTCGTTTTACAGACTGTATCACTGGGTTATTGACCAAACGATGTTATACGTTTCTCTACATGACAAACCGGCAGGCTCCACTTTCCATAAAACACAGTCAGCCACATGTTTCCAGTCCGCGTGCGATGCGGCTCATACCAATATGAGTGCGGAGGGGTGTCACAACTGCTCGCGTCCATTATAACATACTGTGATAGACAACGGCGCCGTATTAGACACACTGTTGTTCTTTTAAAAAACAACAATTATCAATCAAAATTCATTAAATAAAAAAGTATACGATATATATGATTTAATAGCTTGGTGACTCATGGATGGTTTTCCCTGTCTGAAACGCTCTGATCATACTGACGTAACATGTAAACGTAGCGTGCAACTTTGTTGTGTTCAATATTCAGCACAAAATACCATTCATGTGCAGAGTATAATACTAAACATAAAACATAAACAAAATAAACTGAAATAATGGGCAATTGTAAAATAAATTACATTTTCCTTCATAACTCACAGACTACTTGAAATACACTTGTCATCTTTTGATACAAGAAACAAATATAGGTGCACTATTTAATAATACAATTGATATATTTTCACTAATAAGGACAAGACTATAATATTAAATTAAATGCAAGAAGTCAAGGGTGTTATTGCCCCCTTGGTGGGGGCGATTGTAACACTGAAAAAAAAAAGTCACCCATTACCCCATTGTATCTCAAATAAAAGCCTACCTCAAAGTAATCACTTTATTGCTGTAGTGTCTAATAATGTTACTTTTTTTTTCTTTCTTTTTTTTTTGTATATGGTTCAAATTCTTTTAGATGTCAGGCATCATCATTCAAAAAGCAAAAGTAATTTTCTACTTTTGCAGAAGACTAGGCAGCTATTCTAGTGGTAACTCGATTTTAATTATTTAAATATATATTTTACTCAAATACATTAATCAGCTGATGATAATATTCACACATTCTGTCAAACACATATACAACACACATTATTTTATACAAAGAACGTATGTTAGACTAATTGATGATTTATGTTTATACTAGAACAAACACATGTATTTTAATACACACTTTTTAAATGTAGTTTTACATTTAGATTTAGTGAAATATGTTCATTTTCTAACAGAAAAGTATGTCAACACAGACAAACAAGGTGCTTACATTGGGCCATGTGGCTCAGGGGCAATTGTGACACAATGTTACAATTGCCCCCGATGTTGCAGCCATGAAAAAATCTCATATGCTAGCTAGCCACACCTATATTAGCATAGGCTGTTCATGTTCATTTTTTTTATCAATAACCTAGAGATAAAATGTATATAAGTTTAAATTCGCAGTCATCTAATATTTAGACAGCAGAAGAAAAATACTGTACATCCAAAAGGTAACTTTCATAACTCAAAATCAGTATTTTGTTGATAACTTCTGCTGAGGTGAAATGATCATGCTCCTTTTCCACAGGCAGAGAGAGAATCCTACTGAGCATGTGCAGATTAAGTGTCATCACTCTAGCTTGTTTTGAGTGTGTTACATATACGCATAAGTATTCATATAGCCTACCCTTTTGGGACACTTGAAATTTAGCTCAGAAGTATTCCAGTTTCACTTGTAGATGTTACTACACTTCGAGTGGAGTTAACCTGTGGCAAATTTAATTGAATGGGTATGATTTGGAAAGGCACCTCTCAATGAAAGGTCTAACAGCTGAAAATGCATATCAGAGCAAAAACCAAGCCATGAGGTCAAAGAAACTGCCTGTATAGCTCAGAGACAGGATTGTATCAAGACAGATCTGGGGAAGACTACAAAAAAATTCTGCTGTATTGAAGATTCACAGAAGTAAGTACAGTATGTAGCCTCCATAATCCAAAGAAGTTGAGCAATCGATGGAGAAGGGCCTTGGTTAGAGTGGTGACCGAGAAGCTGATGGTCACTCTGGTTGAGCTTCATGGTCATATATGGAGATGGGAGAATTTACAGAAGGACAAACATCACTGCAACACTCCACCGATCTGGGCTTTATGGCAGAGTGGTGAAGGGTGGATTCTGAAATCCACTGCCGCTTCAATATACTTATATCTTAATTTAATTTACAATCAAAGAATTAATCAATATCCTTCCTCCTATCTTATTATGATGATTTCTAATGATTCTTTCCAATTATGATAACCAATGATTGTTTGTTTCTTCCTCTATGTTTTCTAAAGTGTGTATTTGGTCTCTGAGGAGTGACTGAGGGTCTGGCCCATGCCAGGAGTGCAGTAACAGTGCTTACTCACTTAGCCCGGCTTCCAGAGATGAAATATGGATGTGTCTTTCATTTTATATTATATTTTATTCATTTTACGTTTTCTTTTACTGAAACACTAAAGAATTATGGTGAATATTGTCTGTACCTCTTACTGAGAGAAAGCACATGTTATCAGTATGTTTTGGGAAACCTTCTGGTCAGAACTGGTGCTCAACCAACTCCAACCTTGGAGAGACTGTGTATCTGTGTATGTGCGCAGTATTCTGTGTTACAGATCAGTATTGAAGGTGTACAACGGGCATCCTAGGGAGAGTGACAGTATGTTGTTCTGGACAAGCTGGCGCCTGCTCCAGACCTGGAAGGTCACTACGTGCCTAATTCCGGGGTGAAAGCGTCAACAAGTGATCTATGGACACGTGAATCTGATTAACTGACAATGT
Source organism: Coreius guichenoti (assembly GCA_039654105.1). Taxonomy (NCBI): domain Eukaryota; kingdom Metazoa; phylum Chordata; class Actinopteri; order Cypriniformes; family Gobionidae; genus Coreius; species Coreius guichenoti. Next base: position 19,239,196 of record CM077179.1, read on the forward strand.
GTGGAAATTTACCATGACTGTCCATTTCCTCTTAGCCAGTCAGAATCATTCAACCTGCAGTAATGACGTGGCTAGATCTTGAAAAGAGTATAACTGTTGGGACAATTGTATGTACGATAGACGGCGGGTAGAGAGGGAGCGCGGCCTACGAACTCCTTGTGAGACTTGAAGCTGGCTTCTGCTGATGAAACTGCAAACTATTCTTCAGTAAATTTTTATTTAATTAATTGCACTCCTGACTCTTGGTCTTCATTTTTCGTAACTGGTCTTGGGTCCTAAACTGTTTTACCCTAACAGTTTATGGTGGAGAATGCGGGCAATCATTCTTTGGTGACACCCCTGGCAAACCAGCAAACAAGGTAGGAAGCTTTTTATTATTTTTGGTTAGGGCTGTCTGACTGGAAGAGATTGGGTATGGAGAACGGAAGAGCTTCGCTTCGATAGGAGTGGGGAGATAGATTAATTATACCAAGCATCTGGCTGAAGTCGTAAGTGTATTCGCTTCGATAACAGTTTCGGGTTAAAGGCGTAGGTGTATAAGAAGTTACATAATTATACCAAGTGTTGTGTTTTGGCTGAAATCGTAAGTGTACCCACTTCGATAACAGTTTTTGAAAAGCATAAAGGGGTATAAGAAGTCGCTCGGGCATTGCCACATACTGCGTGCCGTGAGTGCAAAGGATACGTGCCTAATACAGGGGGGGTTCATTGGGGGCCATTGGTGTAGCACTACCCCTACAGGGGCACGCGGCGCAAACCTGCTCCGTCTCTTCCATCTCAGACAGGGGCGCCCCGAATTTAGAGAATCAGGCAGTTAGGGATTAAGTTATTAGTTAAACAAAATAAAAATAGATATAGGGTTGTTTGCCAGGGATGCATCTGGAACGATCCTGAGTAAAATTGTGACCCAAATTGGCATGGACCAGTATATGTGACTTTTTCGTATAAGTGTACTTTGCAGTCTCGTCACGCAGAAGCCACAGCTGTGTTGTTCAAAGATCGCCGCCTCCATCTCTTGCTGTTTCAGGTGAATATGGATTTGTATTAACTTTAACTAAAATATGGCTAACAATTTGAGTGACATGATCAGTAACTTGATCAGTCCGGATAAAGATTTTGAGACGAAAGAGAGCAAACGCTGTAAGCAGCTCTGCTCTGAAGCCCTCACTTCAAAGAAATTTGCAGGACTTATTAAGGAAATGCAAAGGTTTTAATTCTAATTGGAAAGTTAAACAATTTGTTTGTAACTGGCTACAAACAAAGAGAGAACCAGAAAAATTCAAATTTCTAGCTGTTTGTGCTTATTCATGGATTTGTAAAATGTGGGGTGCCATTAACCCCCCAAAGGAAAAATCCCAGAAGTAACTGAGGGATACAATTTGATAACCAAATGTGATGTTTTTGAAAAAGCAGATAGAGCCATGAATTGCAAGCCATTGTCTGTTTTATTGGACCCCGATCTCCTTCTCAGACTGTCCAAGTGTCTGCCGCTTTAGGCACCGCCTTACAGACTGGGAACCAGACTGAAACATGCCAGTTGCTGAATGACAGAGAGTGTTTCAATTGTGGTCAGCAGGGCCACTTTGCACGTAACTGTGTCCGCTCACCCATAAGGTGTAGAAATTGTGTCAGATTGGGCCACCTGGCTAAATTCTGTAAACGAAACCAAGTAAAAACTAAGAAACAAAGAAGAGACTTCCACTCTGTCTAAGAAAAGAACGAGATAAAAATAAGATCATAAGATCGAAGTCTTCAGTAATTCTTTTTGAAGGAAAAATCTATGATAATTTTAATATAAATTATGAGGTTAAAATTAAAGACAATGACAATAAAACATGTGAGTTGCAAAAGATATATAAATAGTGACATAGAGGGTTTAAATGACAACATTTTATAAGAAAATTTGTTCCTGTTCCTCTAACTCTTGAAAAATTCTGATAATGTTTATTGGACTGAAGTGTTGGTAAAAACACTGTAGGTAAGATAATTGGTGGTAATAGGTTGAAAAACCTTAGAAGATGATGTTTTGGTTTAAAAATGTATTGTGTTTAGATGTAATAAAACAATTTGATTATTTGAATCTGGCCCCACCACGTCATTTCTGGTGCTCAATTTGGATGGAAATTTGAAATTTCTAAATTTATTGTATGGGCAAAAGACAAATAAAGAATTATGGTTATTTGAAAATGTCATTTCTGGCTAAGGTTAGACATTTGTTTATATGGGGTATAGATAAAAACTAGACCGGACAGAGTCAGGCCTATAGTTATTGCAAATGTGTTATACATTTGTTTATATGGAAAGAATCCTAGCTTGCAAAGCAGGGAGCTTCAAGTTATAGAATCTAATAAATGTGGACGGAGAGGCCCAGCCTGCCGCCGCACAGATATCGTCAAGTGGTATTTTACAGGACCAGGCCCATGACGAGGCCATGCCCCTAGTGGAATGAGCTCTGATGCCTATAGGGCAGCAGAGGCCTTTTGACTTATAAGCCAGTGAGCTAGCATCTACTATCCATCGTGACAATCTCTGCTTCGTGACCGCGCACCCTCTGGTGCGGCCACCAAAGCAAACAAAGAGCTGTTCTGACTGTCTAGAAGCGGCAGAACGCTCTAAATAAAACCTTAGGGCCCTAATTGGGCAGAGCAGATTCGCTTCTTTTTCGTCTTGAGACGAGGGAAGAGCTGATAGCGAAATAACCTGTGCTCTGAATGGAGTGGAGAGCAGTTTGGGTATATAACCATGTCTTGGTTTGAGGACGGCTCTAGAGTCGTTAGGCCCAAACTCGAGACAGGAAGCGCTCATAGAGAGTGCATGTAAATCGCCAACTCGCTTGACTGTAGCTAGTGCCAGCAAGAAAGCAGTTTTTAGCGAAAGGTGCTTCAAGCTCACAGACTGAAGCGGTTCGAATGGGGAACCTTTCATGGCCTCTAAGACCGTGGAAAGGTCCCATATAGGAACCGAAGGGGGTCGAGGCGGGTTAAGTCTCCTAGCCCCTCTGAGGAAGTGCACGATGAGGTCGCTTCTCCCCAGTGACTGTCCGGCCACGTGAGCGTGAGATGCTGCTATAGCCGCCACATATACTTTGAGCATGGAGGGGGAACGACCCGCGTCCATCAGCTCTTGAAGGAAGGAGAGCACTTCTGCCACTTCACACGAGTGTGGGTCCAGGTTCGGTGCTGTACACCAGCCTGAGAACACTGACCGTTTCAGTGTGTTGGGCAATGAGCATTGTCTTCTGAGGCAAAAAGATCGGTCTCCGCTTTGCTGAAGATGCTCCAAATCAGCTGAACCGTCTGTGGGTGAAGAGACCATTTCCCTGGGGGAATGTTGCCTCTGGATAGCATATCCGGACCCTGGTTCAGAATGCCTGGCACATGCGCTGCCCTTAGCGAGCGCAGGTTGTGCTGAGTCCATAAAAGGAGATGTTTCGCCATGGTGTGCAGGTTGTTTGACCTGAGTCCACCCTGGCGATTTATATAGGATACCACCGACATATTGTCCGTTCGGACCAGGACGTAGTGATCCTTTATGTATGGGAGGAAAGCTTTTAGCGATAGATCGACCGCTTTCATCTCTAGACAGTTTATGTGCAGCCGTTTCTCCGAGTCTGACCAAAGACCGGAGACGGGCCTGCCATTGTGTAGGGCGCCCCAACCTAGGTTGGATGCATCTGTCGAGATCACTTTCCATTTCGAGACCATGCCCATACTCACACCCGACTGGTACCAGTCTGTTGCTTTCCAAGGAGCCAGGGCTTTGATACAGCCGTGGTTCACTTTGATGCGTAACTGGCCCGATCGCAACACGCGGGCTGGAGCGCCAGGTTTTAACCAGCGTTGGAGGGGACGCATGTATAATACACCCAGTTTGAGCACTGCAGATGCTGAGGCCATAAGACCTAACATCCTCTGAAAACGTTTGAGAGGAGTGTAAGTGCCAGTTTGAATGACGCCGCTAGGCGCTGGATGGTGAGCGCGCCCTGTGACGTAAGCCGCGCTCTCATCCGTATTGAGTCTATAACTGCTACCAGAAAAGCAACGTTTTGGGTGGGAGACAGCGCGCTCTTGGCAAGTGTTGATCCTGAGACCCAGACATTCTAGATGGCTGAGGAGCTAGGACCTGTGGGTTATCAACTGCGTCTCTGATTGGGCTATAATGAGCCAATCGTCGGGGTAGTTGAGTATTCGCACTCCCCGTAGTCTCAGGGTGGCGAGGGCTGCGTGCACTTCGTAAATGTGCGGGGTGCTAGGGATAGACCGAATGGTAGGACTTTGTATTGATAAGCCTGCCCCTCGAAGGCGAATCTCAAGAATGGCCTGTGACGGGGTGCTATCGGAATGTGAAAGTAAGCATCTTTCAGATCCACTGTGAAAAACCAGTCCCCCAGGCGAATTTGCGCGAGGATATGTTTCACCGTCAGCATTCTGAACGAGCGCATCATAAGTGCTTTGTTCAGATGTCTGAGGTCTAGGATGGGTCTGAGACCGCCATCCTTTTTCGGAACGAGGAAGTAGCGACTGTAAAAGCCTGACTCGCTTATCGCTGGGGAAACAGTTTCCACAGCTCCCTTTTCTAACGGTTTCAATACTTTGGTGCGAAGCACATGACCCGGTTGCCTGGCTGGTTTGTGCTTGTGACACTGTGGGGACAGCGCTTATGTGTGGCGGCGCGCGCTCTACATTCAGAGCGTTCTCGGCGTGAGCTGGAGAGCGAGTCAACAGGGGATAATCTGTGTGAACAGTGTTTATGTGCAGGGGTGCACACTGTATAGTGGGCACACTGCCTGCATGTATTTTAGTAGGGTCGTTGTTAAAACAGCGTTTGTTTGCAGGCAGGCGTGCGTGTTTGATAACAGGCTAGTTGACTGCAATATTTATATCCCCAGCCGCCTGAATAGAGGGGACTGGGAGAAATGTAAATTAAGTCTGTGGTGGTAATCCGGCCGCGGCAGGATTTTTGTGTGATTTTGTGGCGCTGGATTAACAGTGCTTATGTGCAGGGGTGCATACTGTATAGTGGGCACACTGCCTACAGTCAGAACAGAGGAAAAACTATTTCAATGGTTTATTAGGGTCGCCGTTAATACAGCGTTTGTGTGCAGGCGTGCGTATTTTATCACAGGCTACTTAACTGCAATGTTGACATCTTCAGCCGCCTGAAGAGGGGACTGGGAGAAGTGTAAATTGAGTGAAAATGGCGCAAAGCCTTGGCCGCCATTTTACGCCGCCGCTATGAGCTGGACAGTGAGCGCGCGCTGTGACGTAAGCCGCGCTCTCGACGTCTCCAGCCACCTGAATAGAGGGGACTGGAATAAGTGTAAACAGAGTGAAAATGGCGCAAGGCTTGTGACGCACTCGGCGCTGGGTGAAGTGCTTATGTGCAGGGGTGCATACTCTATAGTGGGCACAATGCCTGCAGTCATAACATGGCCGTCATTTTACGACGCCGCTAGGCCTGTACAGTGAGCGCGCGCTGTGACGTAAGCCGCGCTCTCATCCGCACCAAGTCTATGACTGTTCCCAGAAAGAAATATTTTGGCTGGGAGACAGCGCTGACACCACTGGCGGCTTGAGTGTAGAGCCGAAGCAGCCTGGGCGGCGGAATGGGTGCGTCGCTTTTGACTGCCGTCCCCTAGCGGAGGGCGGGCAAAGATGTGCGGCAATCGCTTCCTCAAGAGGGGGAGGGAGTTCGCTGAAGGAGATTAAATTGGAATCCTATGGCGTAAAATGGGCTTTTATAGTTTAGATATGCAAATTTAGGCGGTCTTTTGGGCGCGAAGCGACCCGATTGGTGCACGCCTCAGCCACCTCGCCATAGGTTCGTGTAGTTGCCGCAGCACAGCCAATCAGCGCGCTAGTACGCTCTGCCTGGGTCTGCTGTGCAGCTGCACTGCGTTTTACATTATATAAAATTATAAGGATAATTTTTGGCTTCATATTCTCGAGAAAAGGAGTTTTCCCATAGCATAGCTAGCTACACAATACAAGAGTACTCTCGAAAGGGAACTCAGTTGCTACTTCCGGTTCACTGGGACTTTAAGCTAATTTTTCACCTAGGTTTTTTGTGTTTATTTAAAATTAGACAAATCTGATATTATTTTAATCTTATATCTTTCATTTAACAGTTGAGATAGTTCTTTAATGCTGATCTAACCAGCAGATCTAACCTATTTGAACTATGCTATTATATTCTATGCTTTTATGAATTTTATTGAGAAACCATGAGAAAGAGGTGAATAAAGACTGAGAGTCAATGTTCAGAAATTATTAATTATTATTATGATTTGACCTGTTTACCTGTGTTTTGCGGTGTGTTTGTTGTCAAACTCAAAAAATGGTTTATATGTAATTATTAAAAAATGCCATTGTTTTATATTAAGTTAATAATTGTATTTTACTGACAAAATATTTTAGTTTGTCTTGGATTTTTTTTTTTTTTGCTTTCTTGCTATTTTTTTTTTCATATGGTCATGTTACAACGTGCCCCATCTTTAATGAATAACTACACAGGAACAAGTGAGTAATGCAGTATTAATGTAACTAACTAACAAGAAACTCTGATTAATAAATTTGTAAGTAATAGTGCTTAGTCAAATGTGGTAGTTCACTATTAGCTAATCAGTAACTATGCTATTTTTTCATATCTCCCAGAGGACTACTAGGAACTACTATATACAGGTTTATAATTAATGTGAATAATGCATAATGTATAATTAATTCTAAAGTGAAAAATGTGATAACTCTCTAGTAATGACTGAAGTCATTGTAAGCTTTTGGGGGTTTTGTAAGGTTTTGGATAGTAATGACTCAAGTGTTACTACATCCTTCTACAAACCCTATTCCAAAAAAGTTGGGACACTGTACAAATTGTGAATAAAAACAGAATGCAATGATGTGGAAGTTTCAAATTTCAATATTTTATTCAGAATACAACAGATGACATATCAGATGTTTAAACTGAGAAAATGTATCATTTTAAGGGAAAAATAAGTTGATTTTAAATTTCATGGCATCAACACATCTCAAAAAAGTTGGGACAAGGCCATGTTTACCACTGTGTGGCATCCCCTCTTCTTTTTATAACAGTCTGCAAACGTCTGGGGACTGAGGAGACAAGTTGCTCAAGTTTAGGAATAGGAATGTTGTCCCATTCTTGTCTAATACAGGCTTCTAGTTGCTCAACTGTCTTAGGTCTTCTTTGTCACATCTTCCTCTTTATGATGCGCCAAATGTTTTCTATGGGTGAAAGATCTGGACTGCAGGCTGGCCATTTCAGTACCCGGATCCTTCTTCTACACAGCCATGATGTTGTAATTGATGCAGTATGTGGTCTGGCATTGTCATGTTGGAAAATGCAAGGTCTTCCCTGAAAGAGACGACGTCTGGATAGGAGCATATGTTGTTCTAGAACTTGGATATACCTTTCAGCATTGATGGTGCCTTTCCAGACGTGTAAGCTGCCCATGCCACACGCACTCATGCAACCCCATACCATCAGAGATGCAGGCTTCTGAACTGAGCGCTGATAACAACTTGGGTTGTCCTTGTCCTCTTTAGTCCGGATGACATGGCGTCCCAGTTTTCCAAAAAGAACTTCAAATTTTGATTCGTCTGACCACAGAACAGTTTTTGCCACAGTCCATTTTAAATAAGCCTTGGCCCAGAGAAAACGCCTGCGCTTCTGGATCATGTTTAGATATGGCTTTTTTGACCTATAGAGTTTTAGCCGGCAACAGCGAATGGCACGGTGGATTGTGTTCACCGACAATGTTTTCTGGAAGTATTCCTGAGCCCATGTTGTGATTTCCATTACAGTAGCATTCCTGTATGTGATGCAGTGCCGTCTAAGGGCCCGAAGATCACGGGCATCCAGTATGGTTTTCCGGCCTTGACCCTTACGCACAGAGATTGTTCCAGATTCTCTGAATCTTTGGATGATATTATGCACTGTAGATGATGATAACTTCAAAGTCTTTGCAATTTTTCTCTGAGAAACTCCTTTCTGATATTGCTCCACTATTTTTTGCCGCAGCATTGGGGGAATTGGTGATCCTCTGCCCATCTTGACTGCTGAGAGACACTGCCACTCTGAGAGGCTCTTTTTATACCCAATCATGTTGCCAATTGACCTAATAAGTTGCAAATTGGTCCTCCAGCTGTGCCTTATATGTACATTTAACTTTTCCGGCCTCTTATTGCTACCTGTCCCAACTTTTTTGGAATGTGTAGCTCTCATGAAATCCAAAATGAGCCAATATTTGGCATGACATTTCAAAATGTCTCACTTTCAACATTTGATATGTTATCTATATTCTATTGTGAATAAAATATAAGTTTATGAGATTTGTAAATTTCTTTTTTATTCACAACTTTTACAGTGTCCCAACTTTTTTGGAATCGGGTTTGTAAAGGAATTACTAGTTATTTGGATCAGTATTCTAAAGTAAAGATCATGGTAACCCACTAGTAATTATTTAAGTGTTACTATCCAAAACCTTACAAAAACCTTAAAAGCTTACAATGATTTCAGTACTACAGTTTTATGTTTTTCACTTTAGAATACTGATTAAAATCATTAGTAATTCCTTTAGAAGGATGTAACACTTGAGTCATCATTACTAGTGGGTTAGCAGTACCTTCACTTTAGAATGAATTATATATTAGCCTATGCATCATTATTATTATGTTAATTATGAACCTGTATCTAGTAGTTCTTAGTAGTCCTCTGGGAGTTATGAAAAAAAATAGTAGGCCTAGTTATTGATTAGCTAATAGTGAACTACCACATTCACCACTGAGTGTTATTACCTATTAATTCGTTAATCAGAGTTCGTTGTTAGTTAATAGTAGTTAGCCTACTAGAATGTTAATATTGCGTTACTCATTTGTTCCTGTGTAGTTATTTATTAGGCTAATGAATGAACAGTATTCTAAAGTGTTACCAAAAAGTATAACACTGTATTAATGAAACAAAACCACATAGCCTAATTGTACTAGAAATGTGTGAAATTAATGTGGGGGGAATACTCTGAACCCCAAGTGGATTTACACAAACTGAGAAAGTCAACAAGTGTTAGTTGTGCCCCGCTCTCTCCTACATCCTAGTCCTACACCGACGAACACAATGCTTATCAAGTATGCCTTTGAAAGATCGGGCCAAATGGGGCGGAGTGACACGTTCTTTAGTCTACAGCTAACCGGCCAGGTATAGGCTACTTCGGAAGTTTTGTGACTTTTAAGGGAATCGAAGCATATGGGCAAAGGGAGTTTGATACTTTGCTTGAGCTTCTAACCATGGCTTGAGAGATCACATACATCGTGAAGCGGAATATGGCTTAATGAATACATTTTATTTCTGACTTGCATGTGATCAACGACGCACTGAACTGCCTCGTTATTTTAAACCATGTTCCTGACCCCCCTGCGACCATGCTGTGGCTCCTTTTGTGCTTCGTGGATGTTCTTGCGGGTAAGACTTACATTTAATGAACAGAAATCGCAAGGCGTCTTATGCGATATATAGGCTACGACAGTGTCATTGATGCTTGTCACCATACAGCACACTTGTATGCATAGATTTAAAATCAAGTACACTTTAGAAAAAAAACTTTTAGATATTCGAGGCATGCTTTCTTTGTGGGTGAAATAGCGCCAAAACCGTGACCATTTTTAATTGAGAAAAAATACATACAGAAAAATAGAATACAGAAAAAATTATACATTCCCCCCTGACTCTAATCGAGTAGGCTAAAATATTTGGACCATGACTTGGCAAACATAGGCATATTAGCAACGGTGAATGGACATGCCAAAATGCGCTTGATTTAGCTGCTGGTACCCTTACAAAAAATAAGTATAGCCTACTTCAAGTTCATTTTATTAAGTATACTTAAGTAAAGTTCAAGTGCATTTTAAGTATACTTTATGAAGTAAATATAGGCCTACTAATATCACTTTTTAGTGTATAAATATACTTTTAAATATAAAAAAACGTAGATTACAACTAAGTCTTACGTTTGTACTGCAACTATACTTCAAGTGATTTTTGTCAAAGACTACGTCCAGATGGAATTGAGAACAATGATCATGAGTCCATCTACACCCCCAAAGCTTCACAGTCGTTAACCCTTCCTGGGTCGCCATTTCATTCGGTAACTTTTATGCTGTTTAATGTTTGATGATTATGGAAGCCCGTTTCCGCCACTAAATAAAAAAATAAAAAGAGTAATTGCGACTTTTTATCTCAGAGATCTGACTTTGTTTTCCTCACAATTGCGAGTTATAAAGTCAGAATTCTGAGATATAAACAAGCAATTGCTCGCAATGTTACCAGTGGACTAGCCTACACAAACATTCAGATACTCAGAATTAGTAACATAGCCTATGTTTTCTTTATAAATCAGTATTTTCAAACAATGTAAGTTTATAAGACAGTATGTAAAACTATGTGAAAAAAACAGGCTTCTCAATCAAACGATTAAACAACTACAAACCAAGTATACTTAGAATACTTAATCTTTTGATTGATATATTCTTAAAAGTATAGAGTACAAGTATAGGCCAAATATATTTAGACATTTCTGTCAGTATAAGTCAAGTAGCCTAAGTGCAATTTTTGAATTTTCAGAAAAAAAATTTTCTGAGAAGCAGGCTACATAAAAAGTAGACTGAAAGTATACTTTCTTATTTTTTAGTTTAAAAGAAGTATACTAATAGCACACTTGAATAAACTTCTTTTTTGTAAGGGGCCAGGCACGCAAGGTCACTGAAGTGTTTTTTTCACTGGATTTGGTTTTGTGATGCTAGGTTTCAGTCCTTGGCCTAAAAAATTACAGGTTACATAGCTTAAATAGAAAGAAGGTATTACTTAAATCAGTACAATTAAAGACTGCACACCAAACCATAGTGAATTTAGAATGCAAAATATAGACTGAATTTCTTGACAGAAGAATATTTATAACACTTTAGTATACAGATAGTTGCTAGCAAAGGGCTTGAGACTGCACATTTTTGTGGTACCATTGCTGTCAGGTCCAGTGTTTGTTTTTTCATAATATATCAAGTTTATGTATATCAAAATATGAAGGAAAACTTGATTTCTCATGATATGACCCCTTTAAACTGTAAAAGTCTGGATTACCCAGCAGTGTTTCTCCAAGCAGCTCTAAATTCTTCTTGCTGCCTCTTTCCAGCCTCATTTGAAGTGATTGTTCCTGACAAGCATCTGTCTGCAATCCGGGGTCGTCCAGCTGTACTGGGCTGTGAGTTCACACCTGATCCTGACCTCTCCAACTTGGTGGTTACTTGGCAAAGATCAGAGGACTCAAAGGTTGTCCACAGTTTCTATTATCAGCAGGACCAATTGGACCGACAGAATCCAGAATACCACAATCGGACGTCATTATTTATTTCAGAGCTTCATAAAGGAAATGCCTCATTAAGAATTGCAGCAGTTAGATCAAAGGATGCAGGCCTGTACCTCTGCATAGTGAGCAATACAAAGGGAACAGGAAGAGCCTTGGTGAAAGTGACCTATGGAGGTATACGTATGATAAATATTGTAGTGAATATGTTGTACAATGTTTCCAGAAGCTCCCAATTTTGTTTTCAGTCACCAAAAATAACTTGGTTGATCATAAATGACAGCTAAACACAGACAAGATTAGGCCTTAGTTCAATTAGGGCATTTAAGTATCTTTTAAAAATATGCCTAGAAAAAAACATTACTGATGTGCATCTTGAGACAAAACAATGGCACTGACATATTTTAAAATATGTCAGTGCAAGTTGCTTTCAGTTAAAACAACTCAAACATGCATTTTAGTCTGGGACTAGGCTTAAGCCTTGTCTGTGTAACCAGGAGATAGTGTTCTAGTGTTCAGTATATTTCAATACAACTCAGCTGATCATGTGTTTCTTTCTCAGCTCTTTACTCTGAGCCCAGGTTGAGCATTCATGTAAACTCCACAACCGTGACGGTGCAGTTTGAGACGGAGGGATTCCCCAAACCTGAGGTGATCTGGCTGGGGGAACATGGCCAGGACCTCAGCTATCACCTGGAGCTCCACGACCAGACAGAAGATGGGCTTTATTTAGTTAAGAGCAGCTATGAAGCCCAGAAGCCAGCGGTTAATGTCACATTTACACTGAAGAACCACCTCCTGAACCAGAACCTTCAGAGACCCGTGTTCCTCAGCTATGGTATGACTTTATGTGCAAAGTGTGTGTGAGGAGGTGGCGGTAAGAGGCATGTCATACGTTACTCTATGTATTTAAGGCATGTTTGACTTGTCTCAAGTCATTTGTTGTCATAATTTTCCTGGTATTTAACAACACAGAACTCCTTTGTCTGCATTAGGTCTTTAGTCTTGCCACACCACAAATAATTACGGAGTAAAACGAGTAAGACAGTGATTCAATTGCTTCATCTACAGAGATTTTTTTAGGCTAGAAAGTTGATGTAAGAGCATTGGAATTGCATAGCTGATAAAAACTTGTGCTATATGAGAAAGGTGTATGTTAAATGGTTTATGTGAGTGATAGAGGTGATGACACACGTGTACACTTTGCCCAATGTAAAAGAACACAAAGCAAACTACATTTATCTAAGTATTATAGAATTTAAAGAGGCTTGAGTGTTGGTAAAAAACTGCAATAATCTGCAGTGCTGTTAACTGAGATGATTAATTTTGGCTAGTGGTTACACCCATTCTGAAACCAGAAGGCGATTAACAGCTGTTTAAAGTATTTAAACTGAGAAGGATTCATTGTTTTTAAATGGTTTGTCAAGATTAAATAAGACGTACTGTAATTTACCCAAGTATAAGTTGTTCCTGGAACAGCATGCCTATCAACCAATAAGATTCAGGGTTCCCACGCTTCTTGAAAGTAGCCTACTTGAATTTCAGATACATGGATTCAAAGCCTGGAAAGTCTGTGAAAACAAACATAGGTCCTTGAAAGTGTTTGAAATAAATTTTGTTACAGTAGAATGGTGCTATTACAAAAATTGGCCTTTTTGCGCTACAAAAGCCAGAACGAAACCGCGCTACTTTTTGGGAGGAAAGCAGGAAAAAAGCGGCGTGAGTGCAGAATATTATATATAATCATATTTTGAATTAATATGTATAATCATTTATATAATCATAAAATAATTTTTTAATATATTTTTTTATATATTTTATATATATGTCAAAACATGTATTATTTGAACTGTTGTTGAAATCGTAGTTTTTACAGTCATTTTATGGTTCAGGATGTTACCATAAAGCTATTTTTTACTTTACATTTTTTTTTTTTTTTAAACCCTGCAGATACCCTGCCTGTACAGGTGTTTAACAAATAATTTAGAATATTTTTATTGCCTAACAATTACCTTATCCATATTATTTAATTGAATTGCAAAATTTTGTATATAATAGCTATTCATAAAATGGGTTCATTAAAAACAATCATTTTCATAACAAAAGAAAACTAAAACCAGTGTGAAATAAATATTAAAAGCAGGAATAAGAAAGCTACAAACTGCATCTCTGGTTCAAACCCACTCTCTGTCTCGTACACTGTACCAGCCCTCTCTCCTTTGGATTTTATTACTGCAGTAATGATAGGCACAAGTACTAGGTCTTTGATGCTGCAGTAACAAACACACCTTTATTGTCTTTATTGTGCTTGATACAAAATAAAAGGAGCTTTAAAAAGGCCTTGAAAGTCCTTGAATATGGGGTTCATGAAAGAGTGGGAACCCTTAATATTTAAAGGTTAGGTTTAGGGTTAGCCTAAGGGTTATTGATTTGAACTATCATTTCCATCTGATTTAACCCCTAGTGGTTTGGTTTAGGACCCATCCATATGAGCTCTTGGAGTTTGTACTACAAGCTGATGAGTTGAATCAGGTTCAAAAAAATGTACTGGGCTACGTCCACGTTAAGACATTTGAAAATGCATCTTTTTCTCTACACTTTGGCCTTCTGTCCACACTAAGACAAACTATATCATGTAAGATATCAATGGTTGTACCAGTGTTGTTGTGCATGCTATTTACTTTAATTGCTTTATTAAAGATTAATATTACTTTGCGCAATCTACATATTACATTTGCAAATATGACAGAAAATGTATAGCATGAGCACTTTATTATGTCTGGTTTCTCAGTATCACGTTTTATGCATGCACAGTAAGGTGAATTAAGCATCTTGCTAGACACATACCCCCGGTTTCACAGACAAAGCTTCAGCTAGTCCCAGACTAAAATGCATGTTTGAGCTGTTTTAACTAAAAGCAACTTGCACTGAGATATTTTAAAATATGTAAAAATGTTTTTTTTTTTCTAAGGCACGTTTATAAAAGCTACTTAAATGCCCTAATTGAACTAAGGCCTACTCCTGGCTTAGTCTAAGCCCTGTCTGTGAAACCAGGCCAGAGTGTTTTGGGTTTTTTTTTAACCTAAAATATCATAAAATCTTTCAACAGAGGCATTGTGTCTTACACAAAATCATGGAAGCCATTTGCCATTTTTGGGCATTTTATTGGAAAACACTATAACTGTTTCAATTGACTCCAAATTTTTAAATATTTATCATAAGACTGTAGTCTCTAACTTTATATGACTGTTTTCCCCTTGTTAAATATTTGTGCAGAAGCCAGTCTGTAGCCTAGTTACTATCTACAAACAGTTCCATTAGAGGAGCTCTTGTCTACTTTAATGGACATGCATTTCTAAAGGTCAACTAGTGGACACAGAACACAGTAGATGACATTTTAAACATGAACGCGGTCAGTGATATTAATAATAAAACAACATTATTTAGTTCATTCACAAATATATTAGCCTGCATGGTTTTGGTTAGTTGTCATTTGAATGACTGATTGTGCACCTCCAATATATCCATATATTGAATTCCAGGGTTTGAAAGCTTTTGAAGCCTTTTTTGAAGTATTAATCCTAAATGCTTTTTTATATTGTGAGATATAATGTATAATAATATTCTGAATCTTCAAGATTCAAGACAATCTGAAAAACTTACCACATATTAAAGCAAAGCTTCTTTTTCTGTTTCAGATGAGGACATAACTACAAATCAAGGCACCATCGCAATTGTCCTGTCTGTTGTTTGTGTTTTTCTGCTCATTGCTGTCATTTGGTTAGTGCGTAAGCGAACCAAACGGAGATCTTCCACTGTCAACTGATTGCAGTTGTAGCTGTTTCTAATGCTTTGCATGCATGTTTGGACTTGTTGCATTGTTGTGCTTATACACTACATCACTGACCATATGAAACACAAGCAGAGCAAATGATTGTTCATTCTTGTGTAAGATTGTTCAGTTAACATCATTTTACACAAGAATGCTTGAATGAACGGTATGTATTTACAATTTACACACATGCCAACAAAAAAGAGACTGTAAGAGGGAGTGTGGGTGTGCTGAAAGTTCTTTTTTGTGTTCATTGCTTATTTATTTTTAAGTTGTGCAACTTTTTGTACTAAATTCAATTAAATATTTTACCTACTGCAATCCGTAAAAATAGGGCACAATGTAGTGTGTTAATTTGATTGATTTTTCCGTATTTATTTTTTTACAGGTGTTTTACCTGTATTTTAGAACAGTTAGAATCCAAAGGTCAAAGAAGCCAAACGTCATTACACACATTCTAACCGTTGCACTCTGTCTTTACTTCTTTGAATAATAAGCGTCCTTCTAGAATCCCTTAGATACACAGTGTTTACAGTATCAACTGTTCACCTTTTAACAGATTTTTTTCTGGTGTTGTCATTGTGCATGCAACACTACACATAATTCTCTGTAATCTGTAGACTAGCAATAATTAAGGAGGATACTGCCATGATGACAGCTTAGGCAACAGCTTTGATGAATTGAACTGCTTTACGCAAGTACACTGCATAATTATGGACCATAAATAATATTTGTGTATTTAAGGGTTTGTGTTAAATTGCTAAAATTCGAAGTCCACATTGCTTTCCTGCAATTTTATTCTGATTAAATATGTGTATCTTAGCAAATGGAAAAAGGTTTTATCTATTTCCAGGCAACTCAATGGAAACAAATATTTGTACGGAAAGCTGACTCAACCCACAGGAATATAATTTCACAAGGGCATCTGATTATCATCTTACTTAATTTCCTGGTTCTCAAACGTTTTAGTTTACACAAAATTGGAAATTGTCATTATCTGCATGACTTTTTTTCTTCTTCTGTGGAACAATAAAGATATTTTGAAAAATGTTTTGTCTATACAATGAGTTATTGAGATCAAAACAATACTGGACACCACTGACGGGGCACAACCTAACACTTTTTGACTTTCTCAGTTTCTGTAAATCTACTTAGGGTTCAGAGAATTTATTTTTTTCCACATTAATTTCACACAAGTAAAATTATGTGGTTTTGTTTCATTGATACAGTGTATACTTTTTTTCTTGATTCCCCCCGAAAGAATGGAAGTGAAATGTGACAACATGCTCAATAGGTGGGGCACGTTGTAACATGACCATATGACAGCTTAAAGTGTTACCTGATATAATCAAAAAATATACAAGACAAACTAAAATATTTTGTCAATAACATACAATTATTAACTTTTTCATGTAAAATAATGGCATTTTTTAATTAAACAAATTTTTGAGTTTGACAACAAACACACTGCAAAACACAGCTATACAGCATAGTTCAAAACATAATAAATCATTTCTGAACATTGACTCAATGTTTATTCACCCTTTTCTCATGGTTTCTCAAAAGAATTCATAAAAGTATAGAATAGAATAGAATAGAATAGAATAGAATAATTCTAATAGGGGCACACTGTAACGCAATGTTAGAACGTGCCACACCTGCGCAACGGGGATTTAAATCCGGCTCGTGTCTTCTGCTGGTTAGATCAGCATTAAAGAACTATCTCAACTGTTAAATAACAGATATAAGATTAAAATATTAACACAAAAAACAGAGATGAAAAATGTGCTTAAGAAATTTACTTTTGCTATGGTTAAATAAATGTTCAGTGATATCTTCCAAAGATTGTTAATTTTGGCGCAATTTTTTCTCGACATACTGTTGATATGGCAACTAGTAAATACACTAAGTTTCGTCATGCTGGCATGTGTGGAAAGTTTTAAACCATGTGTGTTACAACTATCCCCGCGTTAGGTTGTGCCCTCCTCACCCCTCTTCTTTTGTGTTAATAAAAAATAAGTGTTAGAAACAACATTAGGGCAAGTAAATAACAGAATTTTGTCATTGGAACAATCTGAATCAGCTTCTATTTTTTTTCTTTTTTCTTGAAATTGTTCCTAAGCAATTTCTCCACTATCTTTGAGAAATGATGGTTTACATGCTGGGAAAGGGTCATTGATGATGGAAAGAGATTGGAGGTTCACAGGTAGGTTTTTATTATTAGGTTTTATTTCTAAATCGTAAAAACATCACAACAGCAAAAAGAATGACACTTATTATTGACAGAGAAATTATTGCCACCATCTCCCAGCTTCTACCTCCAGCCTCATTTGAAACTGAAAAGAAAAAAAAAAGCAGTAAAGTAACAACCAATGATGCAAACAGAATTCTACTGTAAATCAGCTCTAAAAAGACAATAGTGTCATTGTTCAGCTGAAGTCAGTTACTGTAAAGTTAATCAATTATGAAATTAGTTCAATTCAGCTATGAAGCAGCTCTGGAGAAAACAGTGATGTCATCATCTAGCTCAGTTCTCATCCAATAGTGTCAGCTTGTGTACTGAACAACTGAAGTCACCCTTGAGCAGCAGGTGAACTGAATATCCAGTAGAGTAGAAACTCAATGCTCACACAGAGGTAGTGATACATTTCATAAATGTTTGTTTATTCAGTCCAAAAAGAAAATTTAGTGACCTGAGAAAATGTTGTTTTTGGTTGACTTTCTTTTACTAAATGTGATAATAATATCTACATTCAAATCAATGACACAAAGTAACTTTACTGACGGTTACTGCACAAACTAGGTCTTCAAACCGAACTAGTTGTATGACTTTTTGCAACAAAACCCATCGAGAGTAACCTGATGCTGATAGCTGCTTTTTTCCCACACACTATTTTTAGAAGAAATCACAACATCTGTTCTTCCTCATGTTAGCATATTTGAGTATGGTTAAACATAGCAGTTATTTCATCTAATTTTTTTTCTCACTGCTGATTGAGCAAATAAAACTTGTGTTAAAACCCTATGGACTTATCAATGTTTCCATTTCTTCTTTTTATAACTGTCTTTCTCTTGGTTAAATAAAAAGACATTGAGTTAATTTCCTCCAAGTTTTTTTTTTAATGTCACCAGTTCCTAGCAAAACTAGTTCCTAGTTTCATTCTTTTATTATGAGGTAATGTGAGAAGTGTTGTTTTTTCATTGATAGTCTATATTATTCTTATTAAAATAAACATGATCTCATGCACAATGAACATGGCCTGCAGAATTGGAATGAATTCACAAAGCCCCTCGCATTTTTGGATAATTTGGTAATACCGCAGCTGTTCATTTCACAGTGTTTAAAATCATTCAGTCATATAGCACTTATTCAATGTCACTTTCACAGAGACTGTGAACATCTTATTATATACAGCCTACGTTCATTATGGACAAATCATTGCTATTATGGCTGTTATACTTTCATTTTCATGGTGAATAGGTTTGAATTTTAATATCACAACTTTACTTCCATAACCCCATTCTATAATTATGCAATTCCAAAGCTGCCAAAATAATAAATAAACACATAAATAAATATACAAAGACAAATGATGAGTATATTTTTCTTTATTTATGTATAATTTTTTCCACATTTATTTTTTCATTTATTTATTTATACATATATTTTTCACATTTATGTATATATGTATTTATGTCTACATTTATTTATTTTCACATTTATTTATTTCTACATTTCTTTGTCCGTATGGTAATGAGGGGGCGTGTTTTACCTCAGACATAGCAATCAAGCTCAGAGTGGCAGTGCTGAAGCTTTGAGGCCACAGTGACAGCTTGTGATGTGACCAAACGAAACGCAAGAGGTTTGCAGACATGCCATTGCAAGTCACACAGGGAATGAATGATTCTAAAATGTCTTGGCACACATGAACAGAAACCGCATCTTCAATAGATATGAAAACAGACACTTTGACACGGAAGCGCATGAATTTATCCACTATTAATTACATTTAATGTAAATGCGCTGGAGAGGGCTTATTGTCGATAAGACTCGCACACCAGCTCAGAAAGAGGAGAGAAACCAGCTCAATTAGTGATACATTTCATAAATGTTTGTTTATTCAGTCCAAAAAAGAAAATTTAGTGACCTGAGAAAATGTTGCGAAAATGTTGTTTTTGATTGACTTTCTTTTACTAAATGTGATCATAATATCTGCATTCAAATCAGTGACACAAAGTAACTTGAACGATGGTTACTGCACAAACTAGGTCTTTACACCGAACTAGTTGAGTTGACTTTGTGTAACAAAACCAATCGAGAGTAACCTGATCCTGATAACTGCTTTTTCCCACACATAAGAAATCACAACCCAGCATCTGTTCTTCCTCATGTAAGCTTATTTGAATATGGTTAAACATTATATCCATCAACTTTGCATCAGATTTTTGAGGCAACTGCATTTTTAATGTAACTTCCAAAAACAACATTGACAGCGACAGAAATAAAATGTGGCCTCAAAGCTTCAGCACCGCCACTCTGAGCTTGATTGCTATGTCTGAGGTAAAACACGCCCTCCTCATTACCATATGGACAAAGAAATGTAGAAATAAATAAATGTGGAAATAAATAAATGTAGACATAAATACATATATACATAAACAAATGTGGAAATAACTAAATATGACATACAATTATACATAAATAAAGAAATTACATTTCGTATATTTATTTATGTATTTATTTATTATTTTTGCAGCTTTGAAATTCCATAATATGGAATTCCATAACTCTATAGTGAATACTTTCTGACATACTCTTAGTTCAGAGTGAAAGAGGGTCTTTACCATAGCTGAGGAACACGGGTCTCTGAAGGTTCTGGTTCAGGAGGTGGTTCTTCAGTGTAAATGTGACATTAACCGCTGGCTTCTGGGCTTCATAGCTGCTCTTAACTAAATAAAGCCCATCTTCTGTCTGGTCGTGGAGCTCCAGGTGATAGCTGAGGTCCTGGCCATGTTCCCCCAGCCAGATCACCTCAGGTTTGGGGAATCCCTCCGTCTCAAACTGCACCGTCACGGTTGTGGAGTTTACATGAATGTTAAACCTAGGTTCAGAGTAAAGGGCTGAGAAACACATATACACAATCAGAGAGTGAGTTTAGAATCCTCAGAAAGCAAAGATGCACCAAAAGTAACTTTTAGTCGTTTTAAAAACCTCCCAAAGAATGTAATTTTCTCCATAATTCTGTACTGAATAAGCTGTCTTTGTTGGATATTGTATTACAGGCATTTGACTACACAAATCTGCACATATTCAAATAAGGCTACAGATAATTAGATATCAGTTAACATGCTGAAGTCACCATTACTTAAAGTTCAGAAACGTTCTTGCCAAGCTATAATAATAACAAGGCATAAAAACAATTTATGTTTATTATAAGCAAAGTCCTTTTAAGGTTATAAATATATTCTATAGTCTTTGTTATAAATCCAGCATACCCCCATAGTCCAGCTCTATCTGGGCTCTTCCCGTCCCTTTAGCATTGCTCACTTGGCACAGGTACTGACCCACATCCTTAGGTCCAACTGAATTTATTCTAAGGGAGGCATTTCCTTTACCAAGCTCTGAAATAAACAATGATGTCCGATTATGGTATTCTGGACTCTGGCGGTCCAACTTGTCCTGTTGATAATAGAAGCTGTGAACGACACGTGAGTCCCGTTGCCAGGTAACAACCAGGCTGGACAGGTCAGGATCAGGTGTGAACTCACAGACCAGTACAGCTGGACGACCCCGGATTGCCACCAAACACCTGTCAGGAACATTCACCCTAAAAGAGGCTAAAAGAATGTGGTCTGGCTTTAAGTTTAATGCAAGATATGTTTACAAAAGATTTTAACAAAGATTTTGTAGCTTGTATTCAGGGTTGAATCATTATCATGACCACCATAGGCTACATTAAATGATAAAAACACCAACAACAGCATGCCACTTAATGGGATCTTACTCAAGAGATTCACTTTAACAAAGTAGTTAATAAATAAACATAAAACTTATAATATCTCTTATAATACCACCTTTAAAAACAAACATAATGAACATTGTTTAACAGATATTGTAATGCATAGCCTACAATGAAAAAGAATGAATCCACGAATTATTATTCTAATTTCTATGCTACCAGATGCAACTGCTTAAAAAACGAATGATTGTAAGGTTCATAATACTTATACATGTCAAAACATTCGATTATAAATAGGTTTTTCTTACTAGCACCGATGATCCACACGCAACATAAAAGAAACATCTTTGAGGTGAGGGAGGCTGAGCTATGCAAACTAGTTTTTCTTTTGTTTTTGTAGCAACAGTCAGGACCGTTTTATTCGTTAAACGTTGCTGATGTTATCGTAGAGGCAGCCTGACGTGCAGTTTAGGCTTAGAAACATGCATTTATGTTCACATTAATTTACATTGATTATATATTTATTATTATTATTTTAATTCTTATGAATTATAGCCTATAATAATGTTTCAAATTAATATCTATGGTGGTGGCATATATTTTCATGACAGCATGAGTAGGCTAATGAGTATCTCAATATTTCTCATCTAGTCTACAACGTGCGATGGACCTGTAAAAATCAACATGAAATAGGCTTTTGTTAACAGATATGTGCATTAACATTAGCCTATAGCTGTGTATATGTTCTGGTTAAATAATTCCACCAACAAAAGCTAATATCAAACTGCAATGTGATGGAAACCATCGTAATATATTAACCCAATAATACGTCAAACTTGCGTTATATCTTATTTCCCCAGCACAATAAAAGTAGCCTAGCTACAGCGTTCATATTCAAATCACTATAAAATATTAACTCTGTGCTCTACAGTAGCCTCTCTCACACACTGCAGGAACTAATCCTTATTATAGGAACTACTATTTTGAGGGTGAATTTAAAAGCAACATGTACACATAGTCCCCCGCGCACTAGGGGGCCCCCTTGCTCTCAAGAATTATTTAGTGCTGTGTTTTAGTTTCGTTTTTGATTTTTGCTTCCAACGATTATGAAAACATTTCCATTCCTTTGCTTTAAAGCCGTGCGCTGTCACCATACGTAACATCCAAATCAGTCGAATCGTGTAAAGTGACGTGTACCCTACGCTAAGCTTCTGACGATTTTAATTTCTCATTTGGCTGCTATTTAGTTTCTCAGGAAACCATAAACTTATTATTACAATCATAGCTATTAAATCATAGTATATACAATCATGGTATATTAAACCGTCTTTACGTGGTTCACTTAAAACCGCAGAAGACCTGCACAGTAGGTTTGAATGAAATGTAATGTCAGCAAGGTCTTTTATTTTAAAGGTTTTGAGACAACGACAATGTGCGCATGCGTAGAGGTAGTTTCCTTTACTTAGAGAAGAGTATAATGGTGTCAGCAGGTAAGACTGTCATGTATGTTGTTGTTTTACAAAGGTTTGGATGAGCTGAATTCGGAACCGCATACTAGTATACTACTCGTACTACGTTTACCATATTTTTCTATGGCAGTATGCGGTTCCGAATTCAGCAGTAGTGTCTTCCACAAATGTGTCTGCATAGCTTATGGAACCGCTATGTTGCGTCTTGTTTTAAAGTAAAGATATTTATAAATGTGTTGAATTGTACGTTTATCTCCAGGTGAAGTGCTTTGTCTGTTGTTGGTCGCGATCTTGTGGGGAGGAACAAACCCGTTCCTGAAAAAAGGCACAGAGGGCATTGAAGGGGTTCAGAGGGACAACAAACTCCTCCAGTTTTTGACTGAGATCAAATTCCTTTTTCTTAATCTCAAGGTGTGTAATTATTTTATGCATGTAGTCTGTACCAACATTTGGTGCTTATAATTGGATCATTTTTGTATATTTTATATCATTTTTTATATATGATTTATTTTTGTATAGTGTCTGTTGCCATTCTTGTTAAACCAAAGTGGATCAGTAGTGTTCTATTTCACTCTCGCTTCTACAGGTGAGACATTTCTAGGTATTGACTACTTATGTTCAGAATAGCATACTACTCTTACTATTTCTTATGTCTTAATCGTGATGAGAGTAAATTATAGTGTTGAGATCGGTGTTGTTTGTTTTGTAGATCTATCCCTAGCTGTGCCCATGGTGAATTCCCTCACATTTCTGTTCACATTACTAATGGGTAAATTGCTTGGAGAAGAGTTTGGAGGAAAGAGTAAGTAGCTTTAAAGACATCACTCACTCACTCTCTCTCTCTCTATAGCCACACAGGTCTTTCACTCTGTCTCTCTGCAATGTAGGAGCTCTGCTGGGAATGTTGCTCATTATGTCTGGAGTGACTGTGTGTGTCCTGAGTTCTGTCTCTGAAACGGACGGCATAGGGCTCCGCAACACAAGTGACCACTAAAACATGCCACAGGACTGGAAGGTGAATGAGGAGAAAGCTTGGACCAATGATCTGCTTCAGCCATGTTGTCAAACATATTCACCTCATTGAAAACTCCGCGGGGGCAGGGTGGTATTGGGTTGTTTGGTTGTTGGGGGGAGTTTCTTGTGTTGGTAAGAATCGCATTCTCGGTAGAAATCGCGTTCGCGGGGGCACCGCGGCGCGATGAAAAGGGCACTTTAACTTTCAAAGGGGCAGGGGCTCAAGGACAGACACATATAAGGCTGCGTCCAAAATCGCATACTCTATCGAGTAGGTATTTTAAATAGGCTAATTACTTCACGGTCGCCCTGTTGCTTTTCTACCTCTGTATGCTGCCTGCGGAGGCAGAATTGCAGCTTTCGGACACAGCCAGCGTCACGTTCAAGTGACTTCCGGCCACGTAAAATGCCCCACACCCAAGGCATTGTTTATGCGTTCACTTAAGCAAATTCTCTTTAGACAACCTTTAACAAACGTAGCCTATGTGACATTTAATTTTAAGTTCTCTGTTTCAGCGATGGTAGGCTAAATTGTATGTTTATTGGGGTTCTGTAAGTCCCACGTATAATTATAATATTTGTAATATATTGCATTTGTAATATAATATGTATAAAATTATATTATTGTATATGTATTTCATAACTCACTGTGTGCAGTAATACTACAGAAATATTGTTGTGTAGTACAAAAAAAAGTTTGGGGTAGGAGTCGGGTTAGGTGATACAAAATATTATTAACCTGATATAAAAACAGTGGAAGTCGAGATGTCCTCACTAGTGTCCACCTTATTTTACAATACAGAAGTAAGCTATTTTCTGTGAAGGTGCGAGACTTCTGATTCATTATTAGGTAAATAACTAGAAGAACAACAAAATGCAGAAAATGGTAAGCTACAAATCAGTGTTAATTATGACAATACATTAAAATATATTAGTTTGCAGTATAAAGCAGCATAACAAGCGCAGCTAAAATAACTGGAAGTTTATGAGACCAGAAGCCAGACACATTCAATTTACAAATGCACCCACTTTTACGTTACAAATAAGGTGGATCGTGAAATAAACATGTGTTTTTGTGTCTGAATGAATCTGAATGTACCTGTAGATTTACTATATATCAAACAACCAAATGAATCTAAAATGAATGTAGGGTTGATACATACTGTATCTAACAGATGTGTATGTTTTATTTCCAGAAGATGCTGGAGGCAATGTCCCTGTCACATAGTTCTCTCAGTTGTATGTGTCATTTTTGGAGGGTTTATTACTGTTTACATGATGAGAGGAGTAAGGAGCAAATCCACATTAGCATTATATGATAAATGCCAGAAGCATTTGAATGAATCCCTCTAAACAAGTGGTAGGACCTTAGCCATTTCAACAAGTTAACAATGTTATACTTCCTAAATGTGGAAAGAGAGCCTCGGACAAAACAAACAAACAAAAAGCTTACTTATAAAAAGCAATATTGGGGTCTTTCAGCTCAAAAAACAGGCCATGGGTTGAGTATCAGCTATAAACCTTTCAACGGGATGCATTAAGCTAACCTGCTGTTATAGCCTACCTTTACACAGGGCTCGACATTAAGCCGTTTCATGTGCTTGTTTTATTCTAGCCTCATGCATTTTTTTTTTTTTTTATCAACACTTGAATATGGGTAAGTTTCATAAAAAAAGCAAAATTTTGAGCAAAAAGCTGGAAAAATTAAATTGTCAAAGACAACGTCCAGATCGTATTCAGAACGATAATCAAACACAGCTGGAGTAGATCGAGTCCATCAACACCCCTACTGCTTGCACAGTCCTATAGCTCGTCCTGGGTTGACATTTCATTCAGTAACATTAGATCGTTTTGATTTATATGCTGTTTAATGTTGATGATCACGTTATTTTACATATGCATCTGCTTACATATGAGATCGCTCGTGTCTGCGTCGTCTTCGCCTGTTTTGATCAGGAGATTCTGAACTCATTCAAAAGATGCGTACTAGCGCCCCCTAGCGTATAACAGTGAAAACACGGAAACTCTCAAATACTAACCAACAGGCCTTTATCACAGCGGAATTGAATACCGGAAGTGCGCGTCGAAGCAGTGTGGCGATTCTTCCGGTTATGTATATTTTCAATGTGCTATTAACACCTAATTGAACAAACGCATCTTAAAATAAGCATCTGGAGGATGATTTTCAGTGACAGGAGAATAGATGAACTGATAATTATAATACTATATAATTAAATAATTATATTATAATTATACTTAATATACTACAGGATTTTCCAAACTCAAAGGAATTCGTAGTTTTTTAACCCACAAGTGCTCAGTGCTCGTCTAAATAGTGACCGCGACGCTGCAGTGTGTGTGAGACCGGATGAATAAGATCAGAATCGACATATTTAATTTTATTAAATATTTTAGTCATTATTCTGTCATTTTTCATTGACAATCATTTCACTGTATGTAATTCACACATTTATGCCAAAATTCTGTCAATGCATTACTGTTTAAGATTAATTAAATGTTTAACATCATTACATTTAAGGCAGTTACCTTACAGCTATTTTAATACTGCTCTCATGAAAATTAACCATGGTTTTACTACAAAAAAACATGGTTATTGTTGTTTAACCATGGTATTTGTAGTAAAACTGTGGTAATACAAATGGCAATCAATCCACGAAAAAAACATGGTTACTACATTTTTACTGTAATAAAACCATGGTTAATTTTCATAAGGGTGTTTATCAGTCAAATTCATTTATAAATGTAAATTCAACAGGTATGAACTATGATCAGTAAGAGAAAACACTGTTAATGAGAAGACAAGCACTGGACTTGCGGCAGGTTAGTTGGGAAATACATGTATTTATTATTCAGAATGCACATTTGGATATGAGATATAAACATCCTGTTTGGAAATGCATAGGTCTACTACACACGAACATACTCCCGCGTATTATTATAAAGGAAGGACCTTCATCCCGCCGTTTCAGTCTCACCCATGCTTTCCTCTATACTTTTAGTGTCAGGAAATCGTGAAATCTGAGGTAAGGCTGTCGTTGTTTAGAATTAGAGAAGCCGGATCGCTGCAGTAACTCCAGCGAGAGGATTCAGACATTAGTTTTGATTGCGTTCAATGCGTTGCGGTAGTACCGGGAGTAGCGATACACTGCTTCACTTACCGGAAATAGGAAGTGTGATAAATAACAGTCTGGGGACAACAGCGCCACGCCACAGTCTCATGCCGGAAGTGGGCGGAGTAGAAGGCTCAGATCGGAAGTGGGCGGAGTAGAAGGCTCAGATCGGAAGTGGGCGGAGTTAACGAAAACACGGTAAACAGTTTTGTGTTGTGGTTTTAAACCATCAAGTTTCTTTGTGTTGTGTATTTAATCCATCGTTGTTGGATTAACACTTTATACAGAACGTGGCTCTAATCTTTTTGTAAACGGGCTTTACGATGTCTCTTTATCGCGTGTGTTGATATGGTTCATTGTTTGTGATTTTACTTTGTTGTTGGTGCTGTATTTTTTATTTCATTACATTTTCCGATACAGAACAAGGTTTTATGTGGATTTTTGCTAATTTATAGAGGCATATTACGATTTGGAGAGGCTCAGCTTTACTTCATTTTCAGCAATGCAAGACATTCTGCAACAGTTCAATTCACCTCAAAAAACAGCTGTCCATGGAGGTATGAAGGTTTTGAGTTATTTGTTTATATACAGTGGCAAGAAATAGTATTTAATTGTTGTCCCTTTGGAATTTGTTGGTTTTCTGCATGATTTGGTCATAAAATTTCATCTCATCTTCAAAGTTTCAAGTATAGATAATATAAGCACAATGTGCTTAAGCTAACAAAATACAAACAATATTTCATGTGTTTGAATGTCCTATTAAACATTCAATCAAACACACAACCAAACATATGATAGTATTGCCAAATATAGATATTGTTCGCAGATCAAGGTTTACTCTGTGTGCTAGGCATGATGTTCATTTGCATGATGTTCTGAATGTTTATTTTATATTCTGAATTTAAATGTTGTTTTTGCAATGCAGTAAGTGGTAATTTTTGCTTTAGAACAATAAAACTTGGCTCTCTTATACAATTTTTATGGTTACATTTTTTGAAATATTTCTGTTTGATTTTGTTGCAGTAAATTGACAAGCAGAATCACCCCAGGACAATGGAAGCTGATCAAAAACAAGGTTAGTTTTAAAAGGCTTTCATAAAGATATAGGCTACTTATACAGATGGTGTGTTGTTATATCTGTCACATCTTTTCCAGGAATAACATCCTTATTTGCATATTTGCAGTGTCAGTGTCACCGATTGGACGAACACCGCACACAATGTTTACATAAATGCTCAAGCTTTGCACGTCCTCGTATTACATATAGCCAACTTTACTATCAAGTTTATCCTGAATGAACTTTTCAGACTATAAAAGAATTAAACGGTCTCTTCTTCACTGCAATTGTCGCGTTTTCTGTCAGCATTTGACGTTTTTCCTCTCCAACGCTGAATTTATTATTTATATAGAATGTACGGTGTTTCAGTGACTGTCCAAAGCATGTAAATATACAAGTGTGAAACTTTACTTTACCCGGGGTTAAAAGCGTGTTTAGAACGACGATAAGCTGTGAAAAGTGTGAAAAGCCCTATGAAGTGCTTACCTTTGATTTCTGTATACATTTTGAACTGAAAATGGTTAATTAATTTGATTAGTGACAGGGTATGATTTATGTCACAAATGTAGACATGAGAAAAACAGAATTATAATAAAAACTTTATTATACATGCTACATCCTGACTACAACACACGGTATTGTTAAAGACACTTCCAACATTTCATCCCATTTGTTTGTACCCTTCTCTCATGAAGGAGCCACGGATAACAGAACAAGCAAAAGTTTTCAAAGGTTTAGTGGAAGAGTCGTGCTTTCTGAATTTGAAAGAGGAAGACCAGGAAAAAGCCCTTTAACTTTCAAAGGCTGAAACGGATGATGACCGACAACTGGCCAAAGAGCCTTTAGTGTTTCGCTTCCAAATTAAGGATGATATGGACAAATGAAGTGTCTGGACAAAAGGAGTCTCAGAATTAATTGCATGTTTATAGAGATTTAATTTATTTTAGATTTAATTTGTCATGTACCTGCTGTGCAATTTATTCTCTTTGGTCTGATTTTGTAATTTTTTTTTTTTTAGAGCAAACCACAGCTAGAATATGATGCCTTTGCTACTTAATTAAAATTAAATCATTTTTGTGTTTTGTTTTGGGGTTTGATTAATCTGAATCTGCTTGAATCATGCATTCCAGTGTAGAATTGTGTAATGTTGTTATGTATTATGCACTATGAAAAAAAAAAATGGTTCATTTTGAAATGCTTGAGTAAAAAATACATTTTGTGTCAAATAAATAAATGTTCAAATGCTCAAGCTTTGTTTTCATTTTTAGTGTTTTATTTAAGCTTTGTGTTCAATTTATCTTGTTAATCTTTTAAGACATCATATAAATATAAATAGCAAATAATATAATATAGCAAATTTTTACTTTAAAAATCTTTAACAAAACGTTACAATGGGACTCTATCTATTCTAATCTTATCTAATCAATCATCTAGTGTTTTAATAAAATACTTGACATTAACATGGTTTGAAACTTGGGTTTGAAACGCTCCAAATGGAGCAATGCATACGAAGATAAATCTGCTCCGCCCACTTCCGGCATGAGACTGGCGTGGTGCTGTTGTCCTCAGACTGTTGTGAGTGACGTATATGGGAATTCCGTGTTTGGCGGGAAAAGAGTTAATTAGGATATATTTATGATCATATTTAACAAAACAAACCATAAATTAGTGACCTGGGAGATCAGACTTTTTTATTTGTTTGTTTTTAGATTGGATCAACATCTCTATCTTTTCAATACTCTAGATTTAACGGCGTTCATATTGCTTTAATCCATCTTTCTGAGTTAGATATCAGCAGGAAGCGACCTGTAACTTTACATGAATTTCGACTTTCATTTCAAAGTTGCCAACAGTCTAAAGATATATTGCCTTTGAACATGATATCAGTTAAAGATGGAGTCTTTTTGAATGATAAGAGCTTAGACTTTTTGAGAAATAATCGGATTCTTTAAGATAAACATTTTATTCATAGATCTAAATATTTAAAGGTTAAACCCCATTTCAACAGATGGAAGAATGCTCTGACAAATAGCTCTGGCTATTTGCAAAATATCTTCAATGCATGACAGAAACGCCCTGAAACTTCTCTCTGCTTTGGACTTGTTTTTGTTTCTCTAAAACGATCCCCACCCCCTTCTTCTTGTTTCTTTTTTTTTTTTTTTTCTGGGTTGTTTTTGTTTTCCGATATGCTATCAACACTAAAACCATATGTTTGATTGTTGAATTAGGCTATGCCATAAATATTCGTTAAAAAAAAAAAAAAAAATAAAAAGCAAGGAGAAACTGGGCATCAAAGGAAGCGGTAGTTTGCTCGCGGAAAAACAGAAATGGTGACAAGTAAGACTGTCATGTTTTTTTGCAAAATATTTCAAAGATATTAGCAATGTCATCAACAACTGTGTCTAACTAAATAAATTCGTTGCCCAAATACGCTCTGGTAGTGATTTTTTTTTATTGCTTGGCCTACACACATAGTTACAAGATACCAAAACAAACCTCAAAAAGACAAATCTTAATACAATTCCAAGAAGTCCAAATAGCAGCAAACATAATAAATAAATAAATAAACAACATAAACTTAAAGAAACGTAAAAAACAAAACAAAACAAAACATTAAAAATTAAAATTAAGGGGGTCATCCTTAAAAAAAATACCTTCAGAAGATTACATAATTTAAGGGCTTTTTTGTTACGCGTCTTAAAGATTTGAAGAAGATCATTAAATCTTTAAGGAAAAGTAAAAAAATGGGAGGGTTCTTAAAGAATGCATTTATGTATAAAGTAATTGGCGGGGGATCTTGTGCCCCTGCCCCTTTGAAAGTGCCCTTTTCTATCGCACCGCAGTGCCCCCGCGAACGCGATTTCTACGGAGGGGGACCCGGAACATATATATGTATGTATTTATTTTTAGTATTTGGTGCCATTCCTGTTGAACCAAAGTGGATCATTAATGTTCTACTTCACTCTTGCTTCTACAGGTGAGAAGAGATTTGTTTTCTTTACAAGTTTCTAGTTATTGACTTTCGTAAGTTGAATACGGAAGGCGGTCTGGAGGAAGCTAGATATTTTACTTAATAAAGTTTTAAATATGGATATATTTCTTACAAAACTCGATCGATGCGCTTACGAAGTCCTTTATTAACCACCCCGGAGCCGTGTGGAGTAAGTTTATTATGGATGGATTGAGCTTCAAACTCAATGTACCCCTTCACTGCCATTATAAAGCTTGGAAGCGTCAGGATTTATTAATATAACCCCGATTGTGTTCATCAGAAAGAAGAAAGTCATATACACCTAGGATGGCTTGAGGGTGAGTGGTGTCATATTCATTTTAAAGTGTATGTGGATTGTGGAACATACAAAATACTTTTAGCCTACATATTGTATTATTAAAAGTTTATATGGATTTGTATTAATAATATGAACGTGGCCAGTGTTTAAATACCTTTATTTTAAGTGTCTTTTACATTCAGAGGTCATATTTTGTTAAACAGAAGAAATAAAAAAGCATATTTTTCAGTGAATCTCTGCATGCTGAGATCACTGTTACTTTGCAGGGTACATTATTTTAAATACCATCATTTCACCAAAATAATGTCAATTTCATAGCGATCTTCATGTTCAGAGCATGTGTTTGGATTGGGAAGCTGTGTCTCTGTCTCCTGCATCATCTTCAGCCTGGAGAGGGCGCTCAGCATCCCTGTCTGTCGGTTCCTCATGGGAACCCCAAGTCTGATTCACACACAGAGAGAGCAAGACAATGTGTTTAAATGATTAATGTTTACACATAATTTTAATAATTGCTAAATATGTATGGTAAGGCTGCAACATAAAATTTTCACTATATGTAATCCGATATTAGACTATAAAAAAAGGATGCATTAAAGGGATAGTTCACCCAAAAATGAAAATTACCCCATGATTTATTCACCCTCAAGTCATCCTCGGTGTATATGACATTCTTCTTTCAGATGAATACAATCGGAGTTATATTAAAAAATGTTATGGCTAATCCAAGTTTTTTAATGGCAGTAAATGGCTGATTTGTTTTGAAGTCCATAAAAGTTTATCTATCCATCATAAAAGATATCCACACGGCTCCGGGGGGTTAATAAAGGCCTTCTGTATCCATATCCATATTTAAAACTTTAAAAACTAAAATAACTAGCTTCCGGCAGATGGCCTACGCAAGTCGATTTACGGCAAAAGAATAATCCCTGGCGCGATATATGACACAGGATGTAGGAGTATCACAAGCTTTGACGCCTCTCGCGGATAAGGCTGGGCAACAAACTCAAGCCCCTCTTCTCTTATATCGAAATCCTCCGGCATTTCTCTTTAAAAATGTTCATTTTAGACTTCTAATTCATGACCTGTGTTTTGTTTTGGTCTATCCTCTGCGCTTCCGCGTTCGTCAATATGTCAGGTCAGGGGTTACTCTTTCGCCGTAAATCAATGCGTACGGCCGTCTGTTAGAAGCTAGTTATTTTAGTTCATAAAGTTTTAAATATGGATATTTTTCTCACACAAAAGCATCGCTTCACTTCAGAAGGCCTTTATTAACCCCCCGGAGCCGTGTGGAGCACTTTTATGATGGATAGATGGACTTTTATGGACTTCAAAACAGAAACAGCCATTTACTGCCATTATAAAGCTTGGAAGAGTCAGGACATTTTTAATATAACTCCGACTGTATTCGTCTGAAAGAAGAATGTCATATACACCTAATTTTCATTTTTGGGTGAACTATCCCTTTAAGTATTATTGGCTACCACCAGTAATTAGATATCAGGCCTTTAATAGAGATGGTACCACTTCACTAGTACACTACATTAAATATTAAATGTATTGTTTACAGCGCTTAAACTGACTGGTTCTTGCTGTGTTTCTTCACTTCGTGGGGAAAGTTCAGAAACCCTGAGTGATGATGATGAAGATCTGGAATGCCGTGTGTCTGACTCCTAAACAGGAACAAAATGAAAGAATTATGCAGACCTGAAGAAGCTGATTTAGTTCCATGCAAGCCTAAGTGAAAACACTATTAAGATGTTCAATGCACAGTATCTCACAATGCCATGTTTGTCTGCATCATGCTGGGACTCTTTGCTGGATGTGTATCCCTGCTGTGTTTCTCTCTGCAAAGCTGATGTGTCGTCCCATGCCTCCCTCTCAGACACTACAAACTCTTTCTCTCTGTTCTCACTGGAGAGATCAGCTGATGGACTGTGTAGTTCACCTGAATGCTTCTTCATTGGAACAAATAGTGTTATTTCATGATTGAGTTGTCATTACTTTCAGTTCATGTGCATTTCACACACTCACATGATTTGTACTGGCTGGGTCAAACTGATCTCTTTCAGGAAACTCTTCTTCCTCCACAATATCTGCTTCTCTCTGAAATTATAACAATTTTAGAAAAGACTAGATGAGATGAGATGGGACAAAAAGAAGGGGAGAGGTGTACCTGGTCAACGGGAAGCTCTACAGCTGTGTTTTCATCCTCTGCGACCTCCTCAGCACCTCGAACCTCCTCCCTCATACTTCTCTCAGAGGCCTTAAACACACTGTGCTCATCTAACACAATTAAACAATATTACACAAGAGACTGCAACAGGTAAATAAACAAAAAAGTTACATTTTATTTAGTAAGTATTTTTTATTTATTTGTTCAGCATTCACCTGTTGTGGTTTTAGGTGGGGGTCTGTGTGTGGGTGGGTGTCTGCGAACTCTCACAGGTCTGGCGTAGAAAACAGAGTTCTCCTCTCTTTCTCCTCTCCTTCCTCTCCTCTTAACCAGCTGAGGGGCGCTCTCTCGCTCCACCTCATCTCCTGTGGACTTCACACGCCTGCCTTCCCTCTGAAAGCAGACACCATTTACACAAGATATGTTCAATATAGTGGGTCAATGATCTGAAGCCCTTTTGGGTTTGGTTGAATGATGAAGCTCTAGTTTAAAGCACGAATAAAGAATTGTGGATTTAAAAAAGTATATTGTATAACAGAGAAAAACAGTAAAAATCTGTAAATAATAATAAAGAAATGTAGAAAAACCAAAAGTATTTGGTTTTTACCTCAGGTGAATTCAGGAGGGTGGAGTCACTGTGGCTGTCCTGGGGAAAAATCTTTCTACTCTGAGTCGTATCGTCATAAGAGAACAATAACTAACTTCAACAGAACAATTTGTCTTATGAAAATATATTAGTCTGACACACTAAAAAAATAAATATACAGCGGGGGTCCATAAGTCTGAGACCACATTAAAAAGTTAAAAAAAAAAAAAATTCCTCTAAATATATAATGATTTGTAATCTATTTTTTTAATAAAAACAGGAAATATTTAAGATATATTTTAACCCCACTGTATATTAAGTGTAAATAGTACCTCAATTCTTCTCTGTAATCCTCTGTCTCCTGCAAAATGTCTACAGTGAAGACAGACAGATCCTATTTAACATGGTTTCATTTATACTTACACTACAATTCAAAAGTATGGGCTCAGTAAAAAAAATAATAAAGAAATTAATATGTTTATTCCGTAAGAAAGCATTAAATTGATCAAAAGTGACAGTAAAGACATTTATAATGTAACAAAGCATTTCTATTTCGAACAAACACTGTTCTTTTGAATGTTCTATTTCAAAGAATCCTAAAATATGTTAAGCAGTAAAGATGTTTTTAACATTGATAATAAGAAATGTTTCCTGAGCACTTAATCAGCATATTATAAAGAATTCTGAAGGATCATGTGACACTGACGACTGGAGTAATGGCAGCTTTGCCATCACATGAATCAATTAAATTTTAAAATATATTAAAATAGAAAATAGTTATTTTAAAGTGTAATAATATTTCACAATATTACTTCTTTACTGAATTTTTGATCAAATAAATGCAGTCTTGGTGAGCATAAGGGACTGCTTTCAAAAATATAATATAAAATACAAAAATATTTTAAAGATCTTACCAACCCCAAACTTTTGAACAGTAGTGTATGTGCAAACGAATTAGAGTATTGTTCATCTCAATTATCCACCCTCATCATCACCTGTCCGCACTGCTGCCTGTTGCTTTTAGCAGTATCTCCACATATGGGAGTTTCTTGAATCTCTCTGTTCCAACAGCAACATAGCTTTGCCCAGACTCCAGCTCCTCTGTGGAGGTCACTGTGAAGCCCTCCAAAGTACAAAGCCTGAGAGGTCAAAGGTGAAATGATTGTGGGAATTAAAACAACCTCACCACGTATGATGACTTGCTTTATACACTCATCATAAAATATACAGCATGTATATTTTGATCACCTGCGCACAGCTCCTGTGCGAAGCATGGCTTTTTCCGAAATTAGGCTCAGGATCTGCTCTAGATTTTTCTTCATGTGTCTGGGAATGATCAGACGCATGGCAGGACTGAGGATGTCCCCGTTCCTAAATACACTGAATATGAGAGGGAGAATGAAGAATAAGTTTGGATTTCTCTTAAAGTTACTCTGGTTTAGCAGAGTAAAAGCATTATGTTTGTGCATTTAAATGTTTGATTTCTCACTGTATGATGCAGGGCAGAGTGATGACCTTCCTCCATTTTGCAGACACATTAGGCCTGACAAGTGCTTTAGCCTGTGAAAAGAGTATTTATTATTAATTGACAATTATATGTATTATTTTTGTCTAAAACAATGAGAATACTTGAGTCAATCGCAGCATTCAAAGCTCAAATATTTTTGTATAGTGACCGTTAAACTGTAAACTAATTCTCAGGAAACTAATTTCCCACACAGTCTCTCATCATGTCTCTTATATCACTTTGCATCCTCTTAAAGGGATAGTTCACCCAAAAATGAAGATTCTGTCATCATTTACTCACCCTCATGTTGTTTCTTTCTTCTGTTAAACACAAAAGAAGATATTTCAAAGAATGTTGGTAATCAAACAGTTGAAGGTAGCCATTGACTTCCATAGTAAAAAAAAAAAAATACTATGGAAGTCAATGGCTACCATCAACTGTCTGGTTAACAACATTCTTTGAAATATGTTCTTTTGTGTTTAACAGAAGAAAGAAACTCAGGTTTGGAACAACATGAAGGTGAGTAAATGATAACAGAATTTTTCATTTTTGGGTGAACTATCCCTTTAATTCTCACATTATACAAAATTTGCAAATCAATATTTCATGTTCATTTCTTTATTTGGCAAGTAGCTGTGTAATAAGCAGGATAATGTGCAGTCAGTGATTTTCCCTCGATGTAAATCAAATATGTTGATGCTGAGTCAGTGTCCCCTGCTCTCAAGGCTATTATTAACAGTGGTTTTAGCAGCTCTGTGCGCAGCATTAAGGGGTCAGGCACTTAAACATGTCCTAACAAGCTTTCTGATCTGATAACACTAACAACGTGTCTCCCCTGGCCTTCTATTGTTGGAAGGGACAATAACTCCCCTTTCTCCCTCTCCTCCTCTTTATGACACACTTCAGCTAAACATCCACAGCAACAAAAAACACAAACACAACATAACACACCAGTACACAGACAAACAGATATGATTTTTGATGCGTAATTACATATATCAACTTTAGAATACTGTAAAAATGTGATATATAGCTTAAATTACATTTAAAAAGCAACAAATCAGTAATAAGTACTGAATTGATGTACCTGTGTTGGTTCCACAGCTCTGAACATTGGACCTTTCTTCAGTCCAGCACTCAGATAACTAAACACATACAGGAAAGACAAACAAATATGATGCATGTTTTAGCCATTTATCATAATATTAAGCCTTCTTCACAATAAATATGGTATCTAGTTTATTGATGCATTATCCTATATCCCACTAACCTATAGTATTTATGAATATGAATATTTTGATATATTATCATATTAGCTAATATATTAATACATATAAATGTAGTTTTAGATATTTTCATCTTCATTTTAGTTTTAATAATTTTGTTACGTGCTTTTGTCATTTTTATGAGTTATTTAATATATATTTTTTCTATTTTAGTACTTCAAAGTATTTAACATTTATTTCAGTTAGTTGCTATATCTTTAATTTTTGTATAGGTTTTTTAAGCTTTTTATCTAATACTTATATTTTATTTAATTTTCAGCTTTGTTTTAATTACTGACAACAAAGTTTTAGGTAATAACAACACTGACTTAATAAAATGTAATAAAATTCATACACTGATAAATGTGGCTGAAGTAGTTAAATGTAGTTCAGACCAAATTCCCTTGAAGTAAAGGACAGTATAATTCAGAATATTTTCATTCTAAATGAATTCACACTTACTCCAGTTTCTTAAAGCGCTCAGACCCTGCAGCCACATACTGTGCCCCTTGCTCTAGGTCAGTGAGGTCCGTGACCCGGTGGCCATAGCGTGGCGTATAGAGAGTTCGAACAGCCAATGGAGCTCCGATACTAAGAGTGATATCATTAAGGAATGCATCCATGGAGGAAATTTGCCTTTGGTTGACCACAAATCTCCTTCCTGATCCAGAAAGACATCCATATACACACATATATGAAATGACACATGTACTTTATTTCAGTAATATATATATATATATATATATTGTGCCACACCTGTCAATAGCTGGTGACTTTAGAAAATTTACCGGCCATAAATATTTGTTAGCAGCCATGAAATATAAATTAATCCTTGCTAGAGTTGCAAATGTTATTCAGTAAAGAGCAATGAGTGATATATATGACCGATTTTTACTCACATTTGGCGCTTGGTGACTGTTAATTTTAGGCCCTGTATATACTGTATTTGATTTGACAATTATACAAAAAACTGTTTTAGAACCTGTTCTAACCTGAAAAGAAGGGGTCTCCATTTCTGTAGACCTTCACACTCTTGACTGGAGGCAGGTGACTAACACCAGTGGATGCCATGATCCTAAACTAGCCACATTAACACACACCTGTAAAATAAACACAAACAGAGATTAACCCCTCAATATATGGATAACTTACTTATGCCATCAAAATGTAACCATACATTTGTTAACAAAAATGTAAAAGTACAGATCCAAACCTTATTCACACACAAAAACTCACAAATTAATTTACTTACAGCTCAGTGATGCACTCACATCCTTATGCAAATCCACACACTCACAAAAATACTTACAAAGGAAACTTATATTATCCATTTGGAGGAAAACACATCCAAGTTCATCTGGTCTGTTACTTCCAGTTGTGCTGCTTTTTTAGTGTTTATTTCTAATAGTACAGCTCTGAGCTTGAGAGAGTCAAACACCCCAGACTCCCTCCCTTTTGCACACAGACTTAAGTGTTTCCTGGTTGCCATGGCAGCATTACTAACTATGGCGGCGCCCTTTGTGGGGTTTTACAATCAACAACAAGACGGAGAGGGTGAGGGAGGGGGAAGAGGGTTAGAGAGAGGGCAGCAGAAATACTTCAATTTATTAATTACACGACTAAGACCATTAAAATGAATCGCTTTATTCTACCTGAATAAATAAATAAGTTTAGAAACTCTGACTTTTAAAAAACGGCTATATCCAGGGTTGCGTGAAAAGATTAGTGTGAAGTGGTTGTTCCTCTCCTTGGAGAATAATGCCTCTTATTATCACCTACAGACCAGAGAGCAGAAACCTTTAAACACAGGAACGTAAATAACCTCTGTGGAGTGATAATGAAGAAAAACTGCCTTTTGTTTATCATTTGCAATAAATATAAAAAGCAAGCCTGACATTTTGTATAGTGTTTGTTCTAAAAGTCCGTATAGCAGCAAACGGCCACAGCAGCTACTAAAACATGTTTAATTTACCCCCGGTTTCACAGACAAGGCTTAAGCCTAGTCCCAGACTAAAATGCATGTTTGAGATGTTTTAACTGAAAGCAACTTGCACTGACATATCTTAAATTATGTCAGTGCCATTGTTTTGTCTCAAGATGCACACCAGTAATGTTTTTTTCTAAGGCATGTTTATAAAATCTACTTAAATGCCCTAATTGAACTAAGGCTTAATCCTGGCTTAGTCTAAACCCTGTCTGTGAAACCAGGCCGTAATGTAATTGAATAGGAATTCCTGTAATTCAGTTATATTTTGTAGATTGTCTGTTGTCGAGTCAATTTTATTTGTATAGCAATTTTAACAATAGCCTACACGTTATTTCAAATCATGAAGTTAACGTTTATAGGCTACCATATGGATTTAGATTAGAGCTGGGCGATAAAATTGTTTACATTTTGTGACGATATAAATAATCAAGCAGTTGAGATCTGCTATATAAACTATATCGCTTTACCTGAGTGTACTGTATGCGGGTAAAGATGGATATACTTATATATTCAACTTTATATAGCTGTAATATAGTTTATATTTTGCGACGATATAAACAATCACACAAATGAGATTTGCTATATATGTATATGTATATACACTCACCTAAAGGATTATTAGGAACACCTGTTCAATTTCTCATGAATGCAATTATCTAATCAACCAATCACATGGCAGTTGCTTCAATGCATTTAGGGGTGTGGTCCTGGTCAAGACAATCTCCTGAACTCCAAACTGAATGTCAGAATGGGAAAGAAAGGTGATTTAAGCAATTTTGAGCGTGGCATGTTTGTTGGTGCCAGACGGGCCAGTCTGAGTATTTCACAATCTGCTCAGTTACTGGGA
Source organism: Coreius guichenoti (assembly GCA_039654105.1). NCBI lineage: Eukaryota > Metazoa > Chordata > Actinopteri > Cypriniformes > Gobionidae > Coreius > Coreius guichenoti. The sequence goes on from CM077179.1 coordinate 19,278,679, forward strand.
TTTTCACGCACAACCATTTCTAGAGTTTACAAAGAATGGTGTGAAAAGGGAAAAACATCTAGTATGTGGCAGTCCTGTGGGCGAAAATGCCTCGTTGATGCTAGAGGTCAGAGGAGAATGGGCCGACTGATTCAAGCTGATAGAAGAGCAACTTTGACTGAAATAACCACTCGTTACAACCGAGGTATGCAGCAAAGCATTTGTGAAGCCACAACACGCACAACCTTGAGGCGGACGGGCTACAACAGCAGAAGACCCCACCAGGTACCACTCATCTCCACTACAAATAAGAAAAAGAGGCTACAATTTGCACGAGCTCACCAAAATTGGACAGCTGAAGACTGGAAAAATGTTGCCTGGTCTGATGAGTCTCGATTTCTGTTGAGACATTCAGATGGTAGAGTCAGAATTTGGCGTAAACAGAATGAGAACATGGATCCATCATGCCTTGTTACCACTGTGCAGGCTGGTGGTGGTGGTGTAATGGTGTGGGGGATGTTTTCTTGGCACACTTTAGGCCCCTTAGTGCCAATTGGGCATCGTTTAAATGCCACGGCCTACCTGAGCATTGTTTCTGACCATGTCCATCCCTTTATGACCACCATGTACCCATCCTCTGATGGCTACTTCCAGCAGGATAATGCACCATGTCACAAAGCTCGAATCATTTCAAATTGGTTTCTTGAACATGACAATGAGTTCACTGTACTAAAATGGCCCCCACAGTCACCAGATCTCAACCCAATAGAGCATCTTTGGGATGTGGTGGAACGGGAGCTTCGTGCCCTGGATGTGCATCCCACAAATCTCCATCAACTGCAAGATGCTATCCTATCAATATGGGCCAACATTTCTAAAGAATGCTTTCAGCACCTTGTTGAATCAATGCCACGTAGAATTAAGGAAGTTCTGAAGGCGAAAGGGGGTCAAACACAGTATTAGTATGGTGTTCCTAATAATCCTTTAGGTGAGTGTATATATATATATATATATATATAGCTAGCTTTACATATGTGTGCTGTTAAATTTAAATGTAGTCCACTATATATCCAATTTTAAATATAATCGCTGGGCTATAACACAGATTACATTTTGCGACGATATAAATAATCTGTATAATAGATGCAAATAAATGACAAGGTTAAAATTTTGATCACAACACCCACTTCTAAGCAAGCAGCTAAACTGAGTTTAAAATTCATGGCATAATACTACTTAGATAACTACTCTAGTGGACAAGTTTTATCAAAAAACTTGGATAATGGAGATAATGGCCCATTCAAAATTAAACAGTAACGGTTTACTGTGATACAGAAGAAGAAATCTCTCTCAATACCAAGTGCAAGTTATATTTATTTCTGAAATGTCATTTGTACAAAAATAAAATTTCTTCTTTAACACAGACACATTTATGGACAAAACAAACTTATAAATAAACATGATTTACAACAATTCTTAAACATTCTGTGCTGTAAATGTTACAAAGAAATGAGAAAAACATCTCTTAAAATGTTGGTCCGCTTCAGAGCTGGTCCAGTATCAGTGCGACACATTCATTCTCTGTTTGAGGGTGAGATACTGCAAAGGAGCAGAGCAGATCAATTTTCTTAATAGACTAAAACACATACATTATATATATATATAAAACATTAATGTTAAAAATGATAAACTTTTCTCACTTTCTTTCTGCTATTGATGGCTTGCTGGATCCACAGCAGCTCCATGGCCAAAGTGCTTCGCTGCTGCTTCAGAGAGTCAGGAGTGTGTGCGGTGTCTTTCAAAACTGAACGCAAACTTGGCCCTGCCAAAAACAAAAACAAAGTCAAGCGTTTATATACATATACACTCACCTAAAGGATTATTAGGAACACCTGTTCAATTTCTCAATGCAATTATCTAATCAACCAATCACATGGCAGTTGCTTCAATGCATTTAGGGGTGTGGTCCTGGTCAAGACAATCTCCTGAACTCCAAACTGAATGTCAGAATGGGAAAGAAAGGTGATTTAAGCAATTTTGAGCGTGGCATGGTTGTTGGTGCCAGACGGGCCGGTCTGAGTATTTCACAATCTGCTCAGTTACTGGGATTTTCACGCACAACCATTTCTAGAGTTTACAAAGAATGGTGTGAAAAGGGAAAAACATCCAGTATGCGGCAGTCCTGTGGGCGAAAATGCCTTGTTGATGCTAGAGGTCAGAGGAGAATGGGCCGACTGATTCAAGCTGATAGAAGAGCAACTTTGACTGAAATAACCACTCGTTACAACCGAGGTATGCAGCAAAGCATTTGTGAAGCCACAACACGCACAACCTTGAGGCGGATGGGCTACAACAGCAGAAGACCCCACCGGGTACCACTCATCTCCACTACAAATAGGAAAAAGAGGCTACAATTTGCACAAGCTCACCAAAATTGGACAGTTGAAGACTGGAAAAATGTTGCCTGGTCTGATGAGTCTCAATTTCTGTTGAGACATTCAGATGGTAGAGTCAGAATTTGGCGTAAACAGAATGAGAACATGGATCCATCATGCCTTGTTACCACTGTACAGGCTGGTGGTGGTGGTGTAATGGTGTGGGGGATGTTTTCTTGGCACACTTTAGGCCCCTTAGTGCCAATTGGGCATCGTTTAAATGCCACGGCCTACCTGAGCATTGTTTCTGACCATGTCCATCCCTTTATGACCACCATGTACCCATCCTCTGATGGCTACTTCCAGCAGGATAATGCACCATGTCACAAAGCTTGAATCATTTCAAATTGGTTTCTTGAACATGACAATGAGTTCACTGTACTAAAATGGCCCCCACAGTCACCAGATCTCAACCCAATAGAGCATCTTTGGGATGTGGTGGAATGGGAGCTTCGTGCCCTGGATGTGCATCCCACAAATCTCCATCAACTGCAAGATGCTATCCTATCAATATGGGCCAACATTTCTAAAGAATGCTTTCAGCACCTTGTTGAATCAATGCCACGTAGAATTAAGGCAGTTCTGAAGGCGAAAGGGGGTCAAACACAGCATTAGTATGGTGTTCCTAATAATCCTTTAGGTGAGTGTATATATAATCTTTGTATCCTTTTTTGCCAAATATCTTCTCACAGCACCTGTCTGAAATAAGCTGCTGTGGCTAACATCTGAATTCACACCACTGCAAAGTGTAGTAAAATCATCTGTCAGGTTTTGTCCAACCACGTTCTCTCCTCTCTTGTCCACAATATCGTCCACAGGTGTGGAAGTGTCTCTGCTGGCCGTTTCAGGAGCTTTGTCTCTCTCCGGTACCTGGATTTCAGACTGTGGGAGAGATTTCTCACTGTCCTCATTTTCTATCTTCTGTTCACTTTCAGAGTCATCCTGACGGCCATGGCAATGAAACCTGGAGCGTTCATACTGCAGCAATAGGCTTTCCTATAGATTACATTATACATAAAACATATCATTACGCAATGTGAATATTTATACTAACTGACATACATTGAATCAATCAACCATCAGATGTTTTCAATAGGTAAATTACACAATCAAGAAGACATTATCTGAAAATCTTAAAAGTGATAAGAAGGCATAGCTTCTGTGAGAACAACTTAGGTTGTTTTTAAACTGTAAGAGAAATGAATAATGACAGAAAAGCTCACAGTGTCAGTAAAGTGAGGTTTGGGAATGATGTTTCCTATCCACTGCAGGTGATCCAATCCTCCATCAATCTCTCGCACGATGTCCTCAAACTGAGTCTGAACCCAACTCAGACCTTGCCTCATCACAAAACCGCGACACTGAGCCTGGAGAACACGACACACAATTTTAGCTTTACTTTCCTGATACTGGGACTAAACGAAGATCAACTAAAGCGCTGCTCATGTTTATTTATAAATTATTTATTTAAGCACACGTAGAAGTTTTGCGAATTCTTGTTGTTAAAAAAATAATTTAAAGAGATGTACCATTCAAAAGCAAACTTCATTTGTAAAATGTATTGATTGAAAAATAAGAACAGGCAAGAGTCCTCACTAAGAAAAAACTAAAAATGTAGATAAATGAAAATGAACGTTAACGACTGTAAACAAAAATGAACTCGCCTAGTTACTCATCCGACAGACGGTTAAATAAATTATTTATAAAACACATGCACATTAACTTTAGAAATTGAATCAAAATAATAATAATAGTACCTGAAATTTAGTTAATATCTGAATCAATTTCTGTTCGTTCATTGTGCCGCTGTTTGAACCACAGACATAATAAATGGCTGATTGTTGTATTTCTTCCCCTACAGACACACCGAGGATCAGACTCGATTGCAGCTCACGAGCGCCACCCGCTGTTTGAAAGTACTTTCATGTCCCCATACCCCAACATGTATACGTTTTTTTAATATATTGGATAAAATATTGAACCCCCAATTTAAATGTTTTTTTTTTTTCTTTAGCACAATTTAGTGAAAATAGATGTGAATTAAAAAACAACAACACTTTAGTTTGTGCAAATAATACCATTTTACACAAACTAAAGTGTTGGGTTTTTTTTTAATTCACCTCTACTGGGTTTTTTTTCTATAGCACAACTTAGTGAAAATAGAGGTGAATTAAAAACAAATTAATTTAATTTAAATTAGTTTGTGCAAATAATGCCATTTTGACACGTTTCATGCTTCTAAACTTCTACCATGATAAACTAGCAAATTATTAAGAAATATTTCAGGTGTTTCTCAATTTTTCCCTTTCTCTACAATCAAAATGCTTCACACAAAACTGCATTTCTTGTGTTTGTGTTTTAATTCATCAAACTACCTATTACTACCTATTACTTGCTGACCCTTAATTGCACAAGTAAGTCCAAAGTCAAATTGAATTAATTGTTGCATTAAGCTTTTATTACTTAAAGCACACAAATAGAAAATAGTTTATATGCATTGATAAACAAAAGACATGGGCAAAAAGCAAAGCACACAGATATTTTATTTTGGAAATAATTGAAATTCACAGAAAGAATACAAATGTCATTTTTTAAATGATTCTTTCAAATGCTTTAGACTCAGGCAATGAGGGAAGAGAAAACAGCCTGTACATGCTGATGCAGGATCTGCATGTATGACCTGCCATGAATCAACCTAATATCAATTTAAACAGACTTCCCCTCAATTGCAACAGTACTGATTCTCTATTGAAATAGTTGGAGGTAGGCATAGCAGAGGTCAGCTGTGAAGTGAAGTTACTGCATTATGAAATATATATATATATATATAAAAATCAAATGGGTGTATCTTTTGCTTTTCCATAAACCTATTCATTTGTAGTGCTGATGTTTTAGAAGTGAAACTGGTGTCAAATGGGAAGACTGGCTTTTATAGGGGGTTGTTGTTAGTGAGCTTGTACTACATATGGACTATGTAACATTTTTCGCAGCAGTTTTAATCTACATCCACTGCAGATCTTGTTACTGCACTGCTTTTGTGCTTTGGAGACTGCAAATCTACAAGTTTCAAATACAATCTTGTGCTCCATGAAGAAATGGAGGAATTCACAACTCCTCTCTAATTCTAGAATTACCCAAATAGTACTGGATCTCAACTTTTTTAGAACCTGAAATTTGAAATGCCTGATCCCATTGTTTTCAGTGTAGTTTGCACAAAGATAACACACACACAAATACTGTACATTTCCATCAGTTCCATATAGAATAACAACTTCATACTAAATGTTCCTATATCAACATAGCTATTTAAAAGTCTAGTTTACAAACATGGCATATAACATATTATTTGAAATAACTGTACTTCAATTTTAATGTACAAGCATCTACAAAAAGACTCAGTTCCATCATTTGGAGTCCCATGAAGACCTTACGGTAAAACAATCAATGTAATCTAGACACTGAGAAGAGGCACTAAGATCAATGATCTCAAGCAGTCCTGAGTGAGTTTATAGCTACTCCACAGCCATTTACAACATCATTCCAGAGAACACCGACCAACTACAAAATGAAAATCCATTGTGTATGTGCTGATTGACTGATAACGTAAATGTTAATCTTCTCCTTCACTTCTGTCATTGTTGATCTAATAATTCTAGATCTTGGGTTTCTGAAGTCTTTACCAGCCTTTACCAGTGATGAACGAACCTGTGAAATCAACTCATTCAAAGCCTATTCATCCCAATTTAAACACTGTAACAAAAATGGGTTTCAGGCTCAAAATCATTGACATTTTTAAACGCTAAGACTAAAATATTTTGAAAAACAAGAAGTGCCTTTTTTGCTGTTGAATTTCATTCACATGGAGAATGTGCTTTGATGCTGTTGCCGTCACTTAGCATTGCATTAGCCACGGACCACGATGATGGCGCTCATTAACTTGCAGTTGAGTTGTAGCCATGGCAACTTGGGTTTTGGTCTGCACAGTGATTTGATGGTCGGCTGTGTTTGGTTTCCTGCTTCAGGTGCTGGAGGTCTTAGGTAAGTCTTGATTTTCCGCCAGGTGGAGTTTCTGTCTGGTTAAACAACATTAAGGAGATATGCACTGCTAATGTACATCTAATGTACAAGCTCTGGAGGTCCTATTACATATAAGAATGCTGACTCCAGTATTCTTTCTGCACATATAAATGCATGAATCTATTTAGCTTCCATTAGGACACAACTATTCTAAGGTGTTTTGAGAAAAACAATCCCTGCTCTTACTGAAACTAAAACTAAGTGCTTAGCTGAGAACACTGAGAGCTTTCAGTCTAACACAAACCCTCTGTGGATCAACACCACCATTTGACATTTTCACAAAATATTTTACTTGACAAGAGTTGATTAAGATTAAAATCATTAAATAAATAAACATTGCATTTTATTACTCTTGCAACGTACAACACATACAAACCATAGTGTGGATCTGTGTAAGGATACATGGAGCTGCTCAATTCTTCCAGCTATAAGAGGAGGAAAAAACAGATGCATTCAAAAAATCAATATAATTGCTGCTGCTTTAAAAAGACCAATCTATAATGTTGAGCTGACCAGATCAGTATAGCAGGCAGCAGACTTGAAACTATAACAAATCCTGATGGGTTCTTTTGGAATTCCGCCTGTGTGTTGGCAAAAACTGATTTGTGAAGTATATGCTGTCCTTTTTCAAAAAAATACAAACTGCACTGCAGAAAAGCTTTTCTTCTTTACACCATGCCCTAACAGTATAGTAATTTAATAAATCCAAAATCTTTTATTTTTGCTTGTTATAAACACCTATAACATTCTTTGATTTCTTGGACATAAATTTTATAGTAAATGGGTAACTCTCACAAACATGTCCAAGTCAAATTTTACCCTAAAATCAAAAGAAAGAAATCATATATTCCTTAAAAATGAGTCTTTTTAGGACCATTAAAATATTTGCCCTGTGGCATTATTTTCTATATTTTGGGAGATTTTTTGCCTCCCAATTTCATTAACACAATAATAGATAAATATTGTATTAAGTTAACATTGTAAATAAATAAACATGTTAGCGATGCACCGATTATGAAAATTTTGGCCGATACCAATAACCGATAATTCTTTATATTTGAAAGCTGATAACCGATATATTGGCCGATAAATCTAAATCCAAATTTTTATATAAATTTTGAGAGCCTGATTACAAAAACAAAAGTCTCCCCATTAAAAGCCATGTCCAAGGCACACAATTATAATCATCTCATTATAATTTTATGTAGCCTATATGACAGACTTGCGGTGCACATCACTTTCACTTAACTGTATTTTCCTTTTTTGAAGGGATTCCAATCATATTTCAAGCAATTCAAAAACAACATGGCGAACAGTGCGCATCTGAAGTGTCTCAGCTGAAGGAAATAATACATTATTTATCGGCTTTAATATATCGGCCAAATTTTCTTATCGGGCTGATAACAATAACATTAAAAATGAACATATATCGGCCGATACCGATATGGTGGCCGATAAATTGTGCATCCCTAAAATATGTATTATTTAAATTATAAAATATATCGTGGTAGTATTTGTTGAGCTGTTTTTAATTATTGTTGATTAAAAAACAATACATTAAAAAAACTGTAGTACAGTAATGAGAATCAATAACTAATCAATAACAAAGAATTGTAGACAAATGTAAACATTGCATTATGGGGAATGGAGGAGATGTGCTTAATGAAAATATTATAATATAATGCAAAAGTCTTAATAGTCCTAAAACAAGCTTAATAAAAAAAAGTTGGGTAAAAAGTAACCTCAACTCGTTTTTATAAGATTCAGTCATATACAGTCTGTTACTGTTATGCTGAGTGAACCACCCATAATGAAACAGTTCACACATACAGTACTCTCTCACACACTCTGGGCTCTCTACCACATACCACTGAGCTGACAGCTAGAAGGCAAATACTATCAATAGTAACTGTCCAGCCCTTCACAGGCTGATGAAAGAATTCAGTCAGATGGTGACACTTGGATTTGGATAATAATACAAGATTCAGTCACAGGCCTGAATTTAGATACAGGGTATTATTGTGTCCAGTCCTTGAGTATTTGTGTGTGAGAGACGCTCAGAGTGCTTGAATAGTGGAGAGAGAACAAGTAGACTGGTGTTCCATATCCATTAGATCCAGATTCCACTAATGTGTGTGTCTACTGTAAGATACAAATATAAATTTGCGTGTGAAAGGAGAATGAATGTCTGTGGTTTAAGCTTCTGTATGAATGCATTAGAAATTAGGGTTACACGATTTTGGAAAAATAATTAAATTGTGATTTTCTGATTAAAATTGTGTTAAAATTTAAAATAAGATTTTAAAAAAAGTTCCAAGGGGGGTATGCTTGTTTGTAGGGCTGCACAATTTGGCCAAATATGTTGTGATTATATATCAATCATCATCATCATCATTATTATATTTTTATTTCTACTAAGCCCTTAATGCTTCTCTTTTTTGACAATCACCGTTTTTTTTGGGAAGATGGTTGGTGTATGTGGCGTTCCTAAATGCAGGTTATACGTGACCCAAACTCACAGTGGATGGAGAGATGAGTTCGAATGGAGCAGAATTTACTGAAAAGACACTGAAAACACTGAAAAGACTTTTAAGCTGTTCGCTGACGTGTAAAAGGACTTCACTCTGAAACACGCAGCATATATTTTCATTTCATTTGCTTCCACTTGATAATCACACTAAGCCATATCACAATTTTGATGTTATTTCGATTAATCGTGTAGCCCTACAAGAGTTGCATGATAAAATGAGGTGAAATAATGTCTCACGTTAGAAAGCAGGTGTTCTAGATTGCGGTCCGAAGCGTTTTTTCTCTGGTCTTCAGACAGCTCCTCCACATGACTGTCCAAACTGAAATGCAGCCGGGCCAGACGTTCCTGCATCTCCCTCACATGCTCTAGTTGCTCAAAGGAGCACACCTTACCTGCAAACACACCGTGTTATACACATAGAAACTGAGATAGTATCTTACTAGATTCACAAAGAAAATGACTGATGAATTAGGTGGTGTAAATGTGCCACCCTTACACACCTTTGCATTCCTCAAAAATGTCCCAACAATTAAGACTGCTAAGACTGCCAACTGATTCTAATTACAGCCCAAACTATTAAAGCTTCTGAATAAAACTCTAGAGCTCATGTGTCATACCGAAAGCCTGTAGTTTTCCAGAGTGAAAGTCGTTGAGCAGGTTGAGCAGTCCTCCCTCCATCTCTCTCACATCAGAGACGTCGGTGAGGAATGAGTGCTGGAGCGGTGAAGAGGACTGGGACACACGACTGGGTCCGGCGGGCTGAGGAGCTCTGGGCTTCTCTCTGTGAGGCCTGTATCGGTACAAACAGAAGCAGAATCACTACTAGACTCTATTTTGTGGCACATTTTTTAAATGTCAAATAAAAACACAAAGATCAAACTATCAGAGATATGTTTCTTAGAAGAACACGCACACATACCTTGTGTTTTTAGGGGGAACCACAGGAACGGCAAGAGCTTCTTTAGATGGACCCATTGCCCCCACCGATCTCTTGCACTTTCCCCTGGGTTTGGGAGAGGGGGGCTGGGGCAGACCCAATGAGAATGTGGCACTCTTACTCGCCGGGAGAACAGAGAGCTTTCGAGGGTTGATTGGTGGAGGAGGGGGATGGGGAAGGGACACTTTGGGACTCCTTTTCTTCCTCTTGTCCTCCATGAGGGCACTGGCACTTTCTAAGAGACACAGACAAGAACTTTCAGCCACTGAGATGTAGGAAAAACAATCTGATCTGATCCTGCACACTTAAAGGGATAGTTCACCCTAAAATGAAAATTAAGTCATCATTTACTCGCCCTGGTGTTGTTTTAATGTCGTATGGTGTTGTTTCAATGCCGTATTCTTTCTTTTATGGACCACAAAAGGAGAATTTTTAAAAAAATGTCCCGCTCGCGCTCGTTCATATAATGGCATTGAATAGCGACCAGCATCAAGCTTTTTAAAAAAGACGCAAGAGTATCACAGAATGATCCTACGCAACACGTGTTGTATGTTCCAAGTGTTCTGGAGGAATACGATATGAAATTTAATGTATTATTTAACAAAAATCCTAACCTTGGCCGTTGGTCTTCAGTGCACAGCAACGCGACGTGCTCGTTTGTGTGACTCTGTTAGCGCCACAGTTCACTCCGTCTTGCCCAGAAAAAGCACACAAGTTGTGGGAAATCAAGATAAACAAAAACGTGACACGAAATACAATCCATGTACCTTCTTCTCTGAGGTGAATATATCTGCTGTGTTCGTCATAACAAGAAGTTATCGCATTCACATCTGTCAACTGTCATTCTGACTGTCATGAGACAAACAGAGTTTCGACACCAGAACACTTGGAATATAAGGCGCGCATCGCATGGAATCATTCTGTGATACTTTTGCGTCTTTTTTATAAAAAGCTTGATGCTGGTTGCCAATCCCTGCCATTATATGGACGCGCACGAGCAAGACATTTTTTTTTAAATTTTCCTTTTGTGGTCCATAAAAGAAACACTAGGGTGAGTAAATTATGACTTAATTTTCATTTTAGGGTGAACTATCCCTTTAAAATTAAAGGTTCCAGAAGGGTTTTCTGCAGCGATGCAATAGACCCAGCTAATAAATATATGTTCTAAGATTCTTTTGCTAATGTTTCCATTTTGTTATGAAAACATTATTTCTGAATGTTCAAAACATCCAGCTTTCTTGGTTATGCAGACATTAAGGGACAAATCCAAGCATTTTGCAAACATTACTTTTGAATGTTCTTTGAACATTCTGAAACAAGTAGTAGCATTTAAAAATGTTAAAACAAACATCCAACTAAAACGTTTCAGAAAAAAAAGTTTCATGAATGATGTGTGCTAACACTTTTAGAACATTATTAAAGACTAGATAACTTTGAACAAACGTTCTATTAACATTACTGGAAAAACATTTTATAAATTTGAGAGAGCCTTACCAGTCCAGAACATTCCCTGTTAGCTGGGGAAGAACCATTTCCTTTCATTGAAAAGTTCTTAAAAGAACCATTTTTTCTTAGTGAAAATTATGAAAACAATGAAATGAAAATAATGAAAACATTTTAATAATCTGAAGAACCCTTAAAAAACATTTGCAATGGAAATGTTCCATGAATGCTAAAGGTTCTTCACGGAACCATAGATGCCAATAAAGAACTGAGTACTTGTTCAGACTCTTTCTGCTTTGGTTTGGGTGGGAAGGCAAACAAGAGCATTACATAATAATAAGGGCCCATACAGAAATAGATTAAATAATGTGGGGGCCCAAATATGAAGGTTTGTCACATGCCCTGAGAGTTTTGTTGGTATCACTGAACTAAAGTCATTTTCAGCTTTGAAGCAATCATTACAGCAGGTCAGTGAGAGCCTGTGCTAAATAGTCATAGGTTAGGCAACAATTATTAATGTCTGACCTTGAGCTGTTAAAAGATAGAATGGAAAATTCAATGTTTTTCTGACTGTATGAAGCCAATTAACAATATCATAGGTAACATGCTTGATAAATGGCATTGGTAAATGTATCTATCAATAAATACATCCTAACTTTGTGGGGTTGTTTCAATCTCCTCCAAAACTATAGATTGGTACTTATGGATAAATTAAGCCTCTTTGTCATTTTCTGGTTTATTTATTCTCCTGTTCAGTTTCTCATCCTGTGTAAAAAAAAAAAAAAAAAACTTTTTCTCAGAAATTGCAACTACTTGGGTCAGGTTTCTTGCACTCTGGCATCAATTCAACCATAACATGGCAGCTATAAGAAGATCACTGACCTTTTTGAAAATATAAACAATATTCTGAAGAAAAGCATTAAACTGTAAGCCTATTATTTATTCTAAACCTAATAGGTTGGAAAAAAGCAATAAATTAATTTCTGAGCAATATGTTCCTGCCCATGCTTAATTCCATATAATAGTGGATTCTAAATAATTCAATTTAAATTAATAAATTAGATTCTATAAAAAAAAAAAATCTATATATAATAAATGAATGATGAATATGTGAATTGTACATACTTGTATATTATAGATTTTATATTATAATAGCCATTCAGGTGATGGATTATTCATTACCAGTGAGTACTGAACAATCTGGGTCAAAATCTAAATTTTAATGAATGCACTTTATTATGTTACATTACGTCTTTTACATTACGCGAGGATCTATTTTTCTTTGCAATTATACAATTTTATCTTATGACTTGATATGTTTATCAATGCAAGATCTAATGCATTTCTCATTTGGGGAAGAGGTTTTACCTAGAATTGAAAGGATTTGCACAGGATGCCCCATGAGGCACGATGCGCACATCGTCATGGCTAAACAAAACGATTTACTCACCGGCTGGCGGATAAAGATGGGGCTCTTTGAGCTTTCCAACGCAAATTTAAGACGCCCGTGTTGGTTTTTCCATTCCAATAACGTATGATTTATACGCGGTCCGTTTAAACCAGTAAACTAGTGCGTGCTGTTTCCAGCGGGAGCTCTCCTACTTCCCGACCGCGATTCTGCGACTCGTACTATGGCGAAGCTTGGTTAGTAATATTCATGAGATGCGCTTTCGCTATTGGAAGGTATTAAAGAAGCGTCCCGACTAACTAATTAATATTCAAGAGCCGAGCCTCAACAATAGGGTAGGCAAAATAACAAAATTACTATTCATGAGTTAAACCTTCGCCATAGTAGGAAAATGTTCACAATAAGATGGGAGTTAAACTCTCGTTTAAAGAGACAGAGCCTCACACTAAATATTAAAACCCCAACCACACAGCTGGCTGTTTATACAACGTGATTTAATATGCCATTTTACCACAAAAATAATTAACTCTATAATTTATTTCTGTGTAGTCAACCGTTGACCGAAATCTGTAGCCATTGACATGTTTATCGCCATCTAAAGGCGATTGTGGTGATTTCAAAGGGTTTCAAAATAAAGAAAAATATCTAAATTCTAGTAACACATTTGTGTCTGATTATGTCAGATGATTATGACAGGCAAGTAAAAAGCGGAGCATTAATAATAAAAAATAAAAAAAGAGTCAGAGAAACAGACTTTGTACAAAAATATGTTTCCTTTTTATTTCATGGCAAGTCAGACCATAAACAGACAAAAAAAATGCACTTGTAGAAAAAATAAACAGCTCTCATGCATGTTTTCTGCTAATCTGTGATGACTGACAATAATTTATGCTTGTCTAGCTGACTTTCTGATTCGAGGCACTGGCTGAATACGAATACGCTTTTCCCAGAACTATTCTGTCTCTGAGCAGTTTGAAAAAGGCATAATAATTACTGAATAAGATTAGAGCTAATGATATTGTCTGATGCCATTTATCTGAACACATCAGTGAATATAGCTGGTAGAATATCATTGCACCTTCCAGGATTATGAGAATGTTCAATATTCGAAGTGGTTTGTTGAAGAAAAACTGTTAGGAGAGAGGAAAAAAGAAGGGAAACAGCGGTTATTGCAATATTATTCACATGAATACATAATGCATTCTTTGTAATAATGTTTCTGATAACATTTATATTCATTCTGATGAGTCAGCAAACAGCAAAAACAAAGCACTTTCTGTTTCAGAGTTCGGTTACAGTTTATACTTACATAGAAACGATAATGCGAGACATCTGAGGGAACTGCTACATTATAATGGCCCATGGCCTTATAAACATTTTTACTGTGTTTGACCAAAACTCCCTGCGGCCACATGTACTCTTCTGTCCATCTTTAGAAAAAGAAAAAAAAAGAAAAAGATTACAGTCAACAAACAAAAACAAAAACATTGTCACAAAGCTTTTTAGCACAATTTAATAATATTGTATGCAAAAAAAATAATTTTTCAATAATTTCAATGAGAAAATGTTAATTTGGGAAAATGTAAAATGAAAATGTAACAAAAATAGCTAGATAAATATGTTCTAGGTATACTTTTTGAAAACCAATGCATGCTCATGTTTAAAAAAAGTTTTCAAATTCATTTAATGTGCTATAAATAAATCTGTTGTTGATGGCAACACACGAGATCAAATGAACATGTTGAAACATGCAACACATTGCAGCCATTCTTTTAAGGGTAAGTGCACATGATCAGAGTGTGAACAAGAACTGAGCACTTCACTAAAATTAGGCTCTTCCTTTAAAAGCATTTGGAATCATTCAGCACCTGCTATACTGACATTTTAGCACAAAAAAACTATAATTTACCAAAATCCAGCAAAAACTCACAAAAAACTCTAATACATCCTAAACTTTTGACATTTCTATGACCCCAGCAGTGACCCCAGGTCAGACGTACATGTGTTGGAGGACGTTCGAGCAGAGGGAGGGGTCCACCTTCTGCCAGCAGCCCAGGTGCGCGGCAGCTTTGTGGAGCAGGTCGCAGTAACGGGGAGGCAGTAGGTGCCGCATCAGAATGACAGAAGTACTGACGGACACCAGGATGAAAAGCTCACAGGACCATCGTTTATCTACATACTGTGTGCTCTATACAAACAGAGAAAACATTTTTTGTCAAATGTGTAGGAATGTAAAACAATTCACTCAAACTCTTCAGGCTTAAAGGGATAGTTCACCCAAAAATGAAACTCACCCTCAAACTCACCAAAAATACTCATCCCCAAGTTGTTCCTAACTTGTATGAATTTCTTTCAACACAAAATAAGATATTTTGAAGAATGACGGTAACCAAAGAGTTGATGGGCCCCATTGACTTCAATAGTATTTTATTTTCTCCATACAATGGATGTCAATGGAGTCCATCAACTGTTTGGTTACAAACATTCTTCAAAATATCTTTTGTGTTCAGCAGAAGAAACAAATTCATACAGATTTGGAACAACTTGAGGGTGAGTAAATGATGACAGAATTTTCATTTTTGGGTGAACTAGCCCTTTAAGACAAAATGTGCTGTGATATGTATTACAGAGTACCCCACAAACCTGTAATATTTCTTTAAGTATGTATTTTAATATCAAAATGCTTATTTTTTTAATCTTTTTTTTTAAAATAAGTACTTTTATTTAGCAATGACACATTAAATGCAAAAAAAGAGACAGTAAAACAATAATGTTACAAAATGTATCTATTTAAAATTAATGCGCTTCTTTTGAACTTTCTATTCATCATTCTTTCAAATCCTGAAGAAAAAAAAAAAAAAAAAACCTTACAGTTTACATAAAAACAATAATCAGCACAACAGTTTTCAACATTGATGATAATAAGAAATGTTTCTTGAGCTTAGAAGGATTTCTGACAAATCCTGGCAAATGTGGCACTGAAGACTGGAGTAATGACTTCTGAAAATTTAGCTTTGCCATCACAGGAATAAATGACATTTTAAAATGTATTAAAGCCAAAAACAGTTATTTTAAATTGTAAAAATATTTCACAATTTTACTGTTTTAACTGCATTTTTAATCAAATAAATGCAGCCTTGTTGAGCATTAGAACATCTTACTGCCCCAAACATTTGGATGGTATAGTATTTATAAGCAATAAACATTATAAGCAAATGTATGTTTGTTTGATTATTCAAAGCAGCTTGCATAGAAAAACGTTTCTTCAAAGAACATGAAAAGGTATGTCAACAGAACCTATGATGCTAAAACCAAAGTTTTACATTGAGGGCACATAGAAAAGCCATAAAAATAATACCTGGAAAAATTATTTGCATGAAGAACAAATATAGACAGACTGTGCATAGAGATAGATTTAAGATTCAAACTCTCTGCGATACAAAAACCATACCCCGTGTGAGTTCTTGTTTTTAATGTTGATAATATATTATATGAGCAAGAATGCAATTTTTCCCAAATATGCACACAATTGCAAATGTGACATTGATTGTATACAACAGTTCAACAAACAGAAGTGTAGTATTAAGTGATGTACATTTTAAACACTGTGTATTGTCAGTTGTTTGCTCTGTTTTGCAGCGAAATAATAGTTCAAACGAAAGCCAGAGCAGAACTGCAACACAGCGGTTTTGTAAACAAATCTGCAGCTTTGAAAGAATCTTGAGTCAATGATTCAATGACCCATTCATAAATACAGCCACTTGCTTCCTTTCTGAATGAATGAATGACTCAATGGCTTACTCATTAAGACAGTGACTTACCGCCACCTACTGGCGGTTTTAGTTTAATATTTAAAAGTCATTTTTACCATCATTGCATATTTCTCTATTGGAATTTTTATATTTAAAACATTATTTATTTGATAAAGGTATTTATAAAAGGTAAAAAATGTACTGGAAAATCAATTTAAGGGGGAAAATATTGTCACTTAAAAACCCCCAGTAGTGAAAATCAAGTTTTTAAATGTTGTTTATATGTCTATGTGGTGTTTTTAATATGCTTTAAGAAAACCATGTGCAAATTCATCAGTCAACACCATTGCTGAGTTTTTTTTCCTTACAACTGCAGTGAACCAAAGACATTCTCAAAAACTTGGTTTGAAATCACCCCTGTTCTCTATGTCACAAACATGTAAACAATCACGTCAACGTGCGGACGGGTTTTAGTATATCATTAACTGTGCTGCAAAGCAGGGGTGTCTCAAGAAAAGCCAGGTTATCCTGGTATATCTTTCTGTTGATATGAAAAATCAGGTACATTTAGCAATATAGCGTATATTTATTAATTATGTATACTGTATGATGTATATTACAGTGTTACGATGAACTAAATGCATTTCTCCACTGGCGTTCTTCAAAGTTGTTCAAAGCATTTTTAAGGATGTTGATTTTAGAAGGCTGTGGTCTGACTCCGAGATGGCGAACGGGAACATGGTTTGTGTAACATTAGCAACACATTATTAGCTGTTTGATAACGTAGTCAAGCAAAAGGCTAATCATATTATTATTACATTCAAGCTATTATAAGGCATGAAGAAATTATTTATACAGAAAAAAAACATTTAAATATGTAATTTTGGTGATCAAAGATGAGTTTTAAGGGATAAAATTATTGACTACAGGGGGACTTTAATGGAAAAGGTGTGGAAGAGAGGGAGTACACAGAAGGATGTTAAATGCCTCAGGGGGTACGTCACTGTAAAACGTTTGTGAACCACAGCCGTAGGCCAATCTGATCTGAATGCACTGATTACATATGAATCACCTGTATCCCTCATGAACAAAACCTGTTCTCTTAGTCCACACATTGTATGTGTTTATGCATATGCACGTGAGTGTACAAAAGACCACATGTTGATGCACTCACCTTGACGAACCAAACAGGTACGAACGCAACGTAGTAGGCACTTAGCATGGAGCTAACCAACACCTCCTTCATCCTCCAGTTGAAGTCCATCTTCAGGTACTCCACTTCTTTGCGGATGAGGTCAGGAGAGAGACAGCAGGCATGGGTTGGCATGGGCTGAACACTGTACAGCTGACTGGTGTGCTGTTTCCATGTTTCCTTCAGGACGGATAGATAGTCCCGCCCCCCACGTCCCAAAGCAGCCCCGCCCACCTCTTTAGAACTCAAGCCGCCTAACGGGGACATGGATCCAGCCCTGCGGAAATCACAGCTGAGTCGGAAGAAAGGGATGTACATTCCAAACCTGAGGGGCAAAGATAGAGAAGCATGTTAAAATATTAAAATAGCATTAATAGATAGCCATGACTGTAAATCCTGACTGTCCACTTTAAAATAACTGCACATTTATGACTGTGCAAGTTGCCATGTTGCTTAGTGAACAACCTACATCTATCTATCTATCTATCTATCTATCTAGCCATCAATAGAACTGTCTGTCAGTCTATCCATCCATCCATCCAAATATTTTTGGCATTGTAAAGTTCCAACACTAAATATATCAAAACTAAAATTAAAATAAATTATTATATACTCACGGATAGCAAAGGAAGAGAAGGCTAAGTACGGAATATGTCTTGAAGAGATAAATGAGTGAACGACACAGACTCCATCCTGCAAGAGTCAGGACGGCAAAACGAGCCGTCACCAGTAAGACAGAGTGTGGGAAGGACAGCTTCCCACTTTGTGATGCCTTTGGAGCGTAGAAAGAAGGGAAAAAGCATGATACACTACTCGTTCATTTTTAAATCTGTTAAAATTACATACAGATCTAAAAAATAATGCACATTACCTCTTTTACAATGGCAGCAATTAGCCTGCGTGCCAGAACTATGATGGTGAACACCAACATATTATAGTCAATGAGGTGGAAGTTCTGAAAAAAAGAAGAAAAAAAGAAAACAGAAATTCACTTTGTGAAAAAATAAGACTGAATGCTTCTGTGGAGTTTAATTTTAAGCCTTGAGGTGTGACTCACCAGAGAGGTGTGTGAAGGTGGGTGTGAAGGGGGGTACCACCACACGGTTTTGTAGATGTTGACGTAATGCACAAATAGTGCTGTAAGATGGCACACAAACAGGTGGAGCTCAAACAGGACGTTCCGGTCCATAGAGAGTTCCGGAATCTTACAGTGCTTTAGTGGCACCACAGTCTGAGTGGCCAATGGAGGGCTGGACATTCCTGTTCCGGACCCATTCCTGATGACCACACAGATTTAAAATTGGTGGGTTACATAGTAGAAGGATGTTACCATAGCAACAGAACATCAGTTTATTATGTGAAGCATTAGCCTCACCTGGTCCGTGACCTCACACCCGTCACAGGTGAGCTGGTGGAATGGTTGCCATTGCCAACGGAGCCTGTCTCACTGCTCAGCGGAGAACGACAATATGTCGTTCTGTTCGCTCCTCTTCTTCCTCCTGCCATTCCAGATCTGCCCTTCCCCTGTCTCAAATGGTTACACTTTCGATACCTGCAGGAAAACAAATCACAACAATAAGCTCCAAAAACATTCTAAGACTGTGTTGTGACAAAAAATATATATATAATCATATAATTATTCACTTTACGCTAATATTTAATGTTTTGAAATAAGTCACTTATGCTCACAGGCTGCATTAATTTGATCAAAAATATAAATTTAAAAAAAAAAAAAAAAATTCGTACTAAGCCCAGACTTTTGCTGAGGACTACATTTAATGTACGCTTCCATCTTAAAAGTCAGAATGAAACATCCAGGATGTTGATTACAAAATATTATAAATGCCAATCTCATCATTATTTAATTGTACAAGAACAATTTAAGTTTACCATGTCTGTTGTATGTCAATTTCTCTTTACAAGTAATTTAATGCTTATTACTGATAAATTATTCTATATCTTTGTTTACTGTTAATCATCACAGGTAGCTCAGATGTTTGCAATAATACCATACTATTTCTGCGGCATTCAGTATGAATTGAATGCTGTGTGCACACAGTATGTAAATTTTCTTTGTGGATGAATTATGTGGACGACCAACTACATTTGACAAATTAAAAATGCAAAACGTTTTTTTTTTCTTGCTTGTACATGATGTATTCAACATATCTAATTAGATCACATTGTTACACAATATGTAATTTTTCGCCGCAAGAGGCTGCTGATTCAAAACAATGGCGTAGCTTGATGACGCCTTGATTTCGCGGAGCTTTTATTATGCCGCAGAGCTTTTATTATGGAGCTTTTATTATAAGACTAACTGTGTAAGCTATATCAGTGGTTTTCAAACCTGTCCTAGAGGTACCCCAGCCCTGCACATTTTGTATGGGTGCGTCTCAATCAGCTCCCTAGTTCAGTAGTCAGGGCACTGATCAAGGAGTCAGCCCATTGACTTATTCCCTGATCAGTGCCCTGACTACTGAACTAGGGAGCTGATTGAGACACACGCTATGCTTCCCTTATCAGACACACCCAATTTAGTTCTTGAAGTCTCTACTAACGAGCTGATGAGTGGAATCAGGTGTGATAAATGAGGGAGACACACAAAATGCGCAGGGCTGGGGTGCCTCCAGGACAGGTTTGAAAACCACTGAGCTATATAACAATCATTAGTTTTCTGTCGATGAATGTATCCAAACAGTTGCTCACCTGTCTAATAAAACACATTAAAGCATCTTTGGTTTTTCCATAGTTTCTACAGAAATCAAGGGTAACGCGGGTATGATGTCATTGATAGGCGACGCACGGTCCGTGTCCTGGTTAAAATAGCTTATTACTCTGGATTTAAACATTTTTGGAAACATTTGGAATAATGCAAGTACACAAGTCAACCAACTATATAACACTGTTCTAGAGGTTTCTGGATATTTTAATCCAAAAATCTTACATATTGTGCCTTTAAGCAGGGATGAGGAGAGGCAAGAATCCAAATGCAGCAACAGTTTATTAAAAAAAAAAACCACAAACCAAGATAATCCAAAACAGAGACAGGAACGCGACAGTTTACAAGAACAACAACCGACAAAAGACGACTGAAACACAGGGTATAAATACACAGGGAACACAAGGGCTAATGATGAACAGGTGTAGACGACAAGTTACTATGGAAACTAATGAGGGTAACTACAGAGACAAACAAGGCAAACAGGAACTAAACACAGGAAGAGAACATAGGGACAATGGGTACAGAAAATAACTTCAAAATAAGAGTCCATGTGACAACATTTATGAACACAGACCCAGGGCACGTTACACATATAACAATAAGTTTGTTAGTAATCCTGTTTAAACAGATCCAGAGGGAATAGTGGAACACTTGCACTGGCTACTGAATTAATTCATATACCAGGGTATATTTACATAAATTTTCCATGAGTCAAAACACTTAAAAAAAATACCATGGTAACACCCAATTAAAGTCACATTTGGTTTATTGTCATTCAAGCTATATAGTGGCACAAAAAACTGTTGCAGTCTTCTGGTGTAGACCAACATGCTGCTGTATCGCTGAGCATTCTCTCCTGATCGCTCTAATGTTTTCCAGCCCTGCCTTTATTATTCATAGCCAACTTTTGCAGAAGCATTGCTGTTAAACATGTAGGTTGAAAGACATGTAGTTTTTTTGTTTCTGAAACCAAACTGCCTTAAAATGCAACAAACAACATCATGTCTGGTTGAGTATTAACGCCCAGAGAAATAAATGCATTTTCGAATATAAGACTGCGGCCTAGTTTTACCAGGTGTGCAGGACAAATTACAGAAAAAACTGTTGCAGTCTTTTGGTGTAGATCAACATGCTGCTGTATCGCATTGTGATTTGTGATGAAAGTATGTCTGGACTAGTATTATTATATAGTAAATATTACTACAATTTAAAATAACTGTTTTATTTTATATTTTAAAATTAAATTTATTCTTGTGATGGCAAAGCTGAATTTTCAGCATCATTACTCCAGTCTTCAGTGTCACATGATCCTTCAGAAATCATTCTAATATGCTGCTCAAGAAACATCTATTATCAAAGTTGTGCTACTTAATATTTTTGTGGAAAACGTGACACCCTTTTTCAGGATTCTTTGATGAAAAGAAAATTATTTATTTAAAAACAAAAAACTTTGTAACACTATACATGTCTTTACTGTCACTTTTGATCAATATCATCCATCCTTGCTGAAAAGTATTATTTTCTCAATTTAAAAAAAATAAATAAAAATTCCTACTAAGCCCAGACTTTTGCTGAGGACTACATTTAATGTACGCTTCCATCTTAAAAGTCAGAATGAAACATCCAGGATGTTGATTACAAGATATTATAAATGCCAATCTCATCATTATTTCATTGTACAAGAATAATTTAAGTTTACCAGGTCTGTTGTATGTCAATTTCTCTTTACAAGTAATTTAATGCTTATTACTGATAAATTATTCTATATCTTTGTTTACTGTTAATCATCACAGGTAGCTCAGATGTTTGCAATAATACCATACTATTTCTGCAGCATTCAGTATGAATTGAATGCTGTGTGCACACAGTATGTACATTTTCTTTACATACTAACTAGTTAACTAGTTTTTACTTGTTTTTATGTGCTGGCCAGTTCTTAAAATGTTGTTACTGTAAGTTACCAACACCACTGGTCTTGTGAATTGACCAATTGTCTGTTCACAAACTCTTCCTCATATGTCTCATATTGTAACTGTAGGTTAACTTTCACTTGTACAACTTTCTTTCTAGACGCATCGTAAAAACTTTTATGGCAGCAATTGTCAAACCAGTGAGAAGACACTTGCTGTCACAAGATATAAGAGCTCAGATACATGCGCATGGACTTCATGATCTGGAATAAAGGCTTGAGGTTTAATCTGAAGATGCCTAAAATGTCTTTACAATTACTGAATCAAAACGGTTTGCACTGAGTCTGACTGCTCATTTTGATTTGTCATTAAAAGGAATGTATACCCATGCAAACACATACAAGCACAGAGAGTTCCATCACCACCGGTCTCATGCACAGTACATTAACAAAGACCCACATGGATGCAGCTTTATTGGCTTACCAATGCACGTGCCACGATGGGGTCTCCCTATAGCAAGCCATAACAATGCATTTGTGTTACGGTTAGTTTTTTGCAAATTTTCTTCGTCTTAAAACGATGAACATTCTTTCCTGATCGCTGATCGTTTTGCAGCCCTGCCTTTATTATTGATAGCCAACTTTTGCGGAAGCTTTGCTGTTAAACATGTAGGTTGAAAGACATGTAGTTCTTTGTTTCTGAAACCAAACGGCCTTAAAATGCAACAAACATGTCTCATGTCTGTTTGAGTATTAACGCCCAGAGAAATAAATGCATTCTCGAATATAAGACTGCGGCCTAGCACTGTTGCATTTGCACAATCTAATTTCAAGAAATCGGAAAATGTCTCTTACCACTTTAAACCGCGGAGTTTAGTCCGGATAAGGCGACTGTAGGATTTCGGTTGAAACGCACTCAATACTTAGGTACAGAATTAATTACTTTGGATCGTAAAGGGTTTGTTTTATTTCTGACAGTAAACTAGGAGGGCTCATTCTGTTGATGTTGTACGCACAGACGCACTCACGCACGCACGCACGCGCAGAGAGCAGGGGGGAGGAGGCAAGCGTGCGCGCGCGCGTGAGATCAAAGCAAAGCATGCTGGTGCACTGCACCTCAGGCGCATACATAACATTACACAGAACCGGTTTGGATAGGTTAATGCATGCAGTGTTTTTATGCATATTTACTGAACATACTTTATACTATATTGTATAAAACAGAATAGTACTGACTACTGAGCCAAGCAATATCAACAGACTAACATTTTTCTTCTTAGTACTTCTCTTCTTTAGCAATAAAACTATGTATTATGCCAGATTTTAAACAGTTATCATTATTCAGCTATTTGTTATATATTATTCATAAAGTCATTCATACAGTCATTCATTAATTTGGTCAGTGGTCTATTTTATGCAAAACAGACAAACAAATCTCCCACTGTAATCCCTTTAGATAGGCTCATGTGTTCTTTCTCTTCTATTTAAAATATTTTAGCAATATTCTATTTAATTTTTTTTTATTATAATTGTAGCAAATTCCATAAACATACACTACCGTTCAAATGTTTGGGGTCAGTGAATAATAATAATAATAATAATAATAATAATAATAATAATAATAATAATAAAATGTTTATCAGCACAACCATTTACAACATTGATAATAATATGAAATGTTTCTTGAGCAGCAAATCAGCATATTAGAATGATTTCTGAAGGATCATGTGACACTGAAGGCTGGAGTAATGATGCTGAAAATTCAGCTTTTCCATCACTGGAATAAATTATATATTTTAAATAAATGAAAATAGAAAATGGTATTGTAATTGTACTAATATTTCACAATATTACTGTTTTTTACTGTTTTAGCCTTGTGAGCATAGCAAAGCCATCAAGACTTTAAATATTTGGAAGGTTTCCTTAATATTCATCTACTAAGTAACGTTATATGATTCTCATGCTGTAACAAATTGGTACAATTGACAGAATCTATTATCTTTTTGTCTGATTTTCATTCTAATGATGTTAATCTTGATTATACTGTATTATTACTTTGTCTTCTGGGTAAATTCCATCTTCACAAAGTCAGAACCATTCATTGTAATCCCAACTTTAGAACATTTTCCTCTGATATAAAGTCCCTTTTCACTTCCTTTAAGAAAATGTCAAAACCTTTGAACTCAAAGGCTTTAAAAACTTATAACATCCTTGAGTCTGTTGTAAGGAACCTTTAAATTTTCATGCTGATTTATGTAATTGTATTAATTTGTAATAATTTATTATAATTGTGATTATATCTGTATGCCCCCCCCCCCACTGTTTTTTGTTGTCACTTTCTATAACTTTTATTTTGCAATAAAAAAAAAAAAAATTAAAATAAAGTAACGTTATGTGAATTATTCACGATGTTTTTTCTGTTCATTTGTCTTAGTGTTTTTGATTCCCTGTGGCATTTTTTCAGTTTTTCTCCCTTTCTCTTTGTTGTTATTTATAATGGTGTTGTTCATTGTTTATTAATACAGCTTATATAAAAAAAATATTCCTACACCTGTGTACCCTTGTGTCTGTTATTGTTCAAGAGCGCGGGTGTTGCTCGTCTGACGGATCGCTCGGCTGCCCAATCAGAGCGCAGACACCGATCCGCACGGGCGCGCGCCGGAAGAGCGCTGCAGCAGCAGCAGCAGCATACCGGACTGAAATGGCGTAGCGTGCAGTCCACTGCCGCAGCAGCGCAGCGGGGCCAGGCTCACCGAACATTTCAGAGCCTGGCCCGTCGTACTCAAACCAACGACAATGATGGAGATGACTTTTCGCCCCAGTTCACCCGCTTTCAAACCAGCACGAGATCACCGGAGACGGTAAGTGCACGATGAGTATTGACATGTACTACAAGAGCTTGGCTTTGTCTAATCTTCGTGTTGCAGTTTCGCATTCCAGCACTTGCGTCACTAGGTAAATGGTCATGCATTGTGCAGGAGTCCAGATGCACATTATTTGATTGTGCATTAATATTAATTTTCATTGTTCTTTCAAGCCACTTTGTCCATTCCTTCCATAAGTGCAGTAGAACTAATGGTTACGTTGTTAAATGAAAATTGAGATGAACCTGCTTTGTCTTATCAAAACAGTGCCCCTCATATGTCATGACATGAAGAGAAAGGAACAGTCCTGAAAGGAACCCATGACCAGGTAGGTCAGTTTGTGCAGCAGAAATAACACAATATACATCCTTGTAGGGCTAGGTATTGACTTCACAAGCTCTTGCTTTGGTTCAATTCTGATTCAGATTTAATTCAGTTAATTTGGTACAGTAGGGGTGAATTCAGGTTGATTGGGACACTTTTTCCAAATCATATCAATGGCAGAAAGTGTCCCAATCACCCTAAATTCACCCCTACATATACATTTTTAAGTCTCTCTCAACTAATTCTTTAAAATACACAAGCAACCCTGTCATCTGGTACTTTACTATATTATTATATGTTAAAATAAGACATCACTAACAGGTTAAGTAAAAATATAATGAATGAATATGTGATATAGTACATATATTTAGCAATTTAGTATTTTTTTCTAGATGACTGAGTTATAAACATTAAATGCCTTTCCTGAGTTAAATGTAATGTTTTGACATAATCATTATTTTCAACCACGGAAGCAATGATTAAGTGATTACAAGACATTTCAGGTACTGTTTCTTCAATGTACCTTCTGTCACGCCACATTAAAAAGCATCAAAACAGTATTTTATTGTGTATTTCATTCATTTGAAAGCTTAGACTGTTTCGTATCAAAAGTAACAAAGCTTATTGCGATTTATTGAATGGGAGCTCACAACAAATAATGTTTAGTGAAGTTTTGTTCTTGCATCAACAGAAAACAGCATAGACTAAAAGATTGGGATTTAATAATCAATATCAGTACATCAAAATAAAGTAATCAAGTAATCAATATTGTCATTGTTGGGCTTACTTCCTTGCCTTATCTGATCTGTTTCAAATGTCCATTCTATGCAGATGAGACCGTCTTGTCTTTGTTCTTCAAATTGCCCTCCATCCCGATAAGTTGACCTTCCTCCAGCGTTGTTTCAAGGAAGTGTTTGTTCAGCATACCAACTGTCCCTGCTCTGTGAACATATCATCTCTGCACTTTGAAGATGACAACTGAAGTAATTTTTATTCATGAAACAACCATAAACTATTCATGTGTCCAAAAAACTGATTGTGCCACAGTACAGAACCATCGTCTGGTCATATTTGTTATAAATAAATCCAGGGGGGTATTTATATAGTTGCAGGGTGAGTTAAAAGAAAGTAAAAATGGAAATAGCAAAAGTGTACTTGCTTTGCAGGTAAAACAAATGCACATTTTAAAAACTATCATCATGCAAGCAAAATGAAGTAGCTTCATCCAACAATTTTATTATCTGCAGACTAAGTGCCTAGACACGTCTCTTTTTAACATCTCCTGTTTCTCAATTGACTATTTCCATTACTTAGTTTAGCTTTAAACCTACAAGTAAAGCACTGCATGGTCATTTATTTAGTCTTTGAAAATGCTTGAAAATGAGACGACAAACTGTAGACAGAAAGCTCTCTTAATTTTTTTTTTTCTCTCAGTTCAGAACTCATATTGGTGCTTTAGCAAAACCATGAACCATTCTTCATGTTTTCTATGTACTTGTACTGACATACCGAGATAGACAGTGGCACACTGACCCAAACATAAGCATTATAAATTCCACAGTTAAACCTTTCTAGTGGGGGTGGGATGCTGATGAGATGCAGGACATAATGAAATATAATTATTTACTACCTCAGAAGTTACCACGGCTCAGACCCACACAGCAAGCGCTCTGATCAAACTATATTCACTTTTTTTTTTTTTTTGCACTATTATATAAATATAGTCATTGTCTGTCAGATGGTTTGGTAATTCGATAGAAGAGGAGTGATGTTTCTTTTCTTTTCATGTACATTACCTTATTAATAGGACAGGTGTAGGAATATCACACAAATCATATAGAGACCTTGTAGTTCACTGGTTGTATATTTGACCTATATGTGATCCAAGAGAACATGCAGGGTGAGATAAACACATCACTTTCATCCAGTAACATTTTCATGGTTATCCTTCTCATTAGGCCTGAAGAAAGGCAGTAGAGTGGTTACATGTCAGGCCCTGGTCACAATGTTTGAAAATAGATGCTAATAGTTTAGTATGTTTTTAATGTAACATCTCAAATAGATTAAGGCAAGTTGGTCTCTAGGTATCTGACACAGCCTGTGCTCGATCCTTAGCTACAGTGTACTGTGAAACTAGGAAATTAACTTCATCTATAGTGAGAAAATGCACCCAATTTTTGTTTTGTATAGTAGTTTCTATCATATGGATTGGTAGAGATAAAGTGTTATGTACGCAGTAAGAATTTTCATGGGAGGAAGAGTAGTGAGGCCTCAGTGTGGGAAATGTGCAATATTTGTTTCTTTCTTTTGTCTTGTTTTGAGATGAATATGTATATTGTACAAACAAGTGACAAGTTGTTCGCAAAAACAACAAAATCACCAATGTCTTCCATTAAATGATGTATAGTTTCATCCGCTTGCTTTAAGGTGGCGGGATTTGTAGTGCCAGCATAAACGTGGCCATGCATGTACGGTAGCGATGCTTGCTGAGTTGTAGTCGTAGTGACATTCAGTATATGCTATAATAAAGTCGTTTAGAAAATAAAATTAGGCAGACAAAGATTTAGTTAGTAACCACCATGGATGCAGCATCTACACCTTGATCGATTTGATTAAGAGGCGACTAGGTGAGTCATTTTCACTTGTGCAGAGTTCGTTTGTTTTAGTTTTTAATCGACAAACACGGTTGTTTATTCATGGGTAATCATTATTAGTTAATAATAATGTGTTGTAGCATGCTGAGGATTAGAACAATGGCGGATGGTATTGATGTGCGGCTAGCCGTGCTGAAATACATGTATGTTTCATAAGCACTGTGTGAGTTTGTCCTAGTTTGTACTGTGAAAAATGAAGTTCTGGGCCCAAAATAGTTGACTTTGATCAAAACGACGGTCTCTAACGGGCAAAAAAAAAATAGTCTTGGTAGTTTAGAAGATATTACAGGTGTTGAAGAGTTTCATTCAATGCCTGTTTCAAGATAATTCCTTATTGTGGAAACAAAGACTTTTGCTTTTTGGTCTGTAATATTCAGACACAAAGGAGAATACAGTACTCTCTTCCTGATTAGAAAGGGTAAACTAGAACTGTGTTTGTATTCATACCTCTAATATTGCATCCTCCATCAGGTATTATTGTCTCAGACTAGATTATTCCTAGTAGCAGAATCTCTTGATTTTAAAGTAACATGTAGAATATTAAGTGGCATAAAGCAATTATCAAAGCATTGTAATGTAGATAAATACCTCAATGACTGGAATGCAAACTATATTTTTAAATATACTCAAAGATATGCAAGCCATGATGTGTATTAAGTTCATGATTTAGAAGCAATAATCAGTTTATGCATGGATTATAGTATCAGAACAGTTTAGTGGTGTTTGTGAAATAGAAATCTGTAGCATATTTGTGATAGTGGTAAGTGTTTTATCCAGAACATCACATTGCTCATACGGAACTATTTACATTTTTATAGTACAAAACAGCCCCATTTTTCACTGACACCAAATAAATATGTGACGGTAGCACGGAGGGTGTGACATTAATATAAAGAACTTTTTATTTTTATTTTGGACAGGTGGAAGAAAGTAGATGGGAAGTGTGTGTGTGTGTATGTATGTATATATATATATATATATATATGCAGGGCCTATGCCCTTCTATTGACTTTGCATGTTTACACACAAACCATTGTGTAACGCACATAAGCTGTATGCTTATTTCCAGTTTATTTTCGTTGACAGCAATATGAGCAGTGTTCTGGGTAGCAGATTGACACACTCTGATGACTCATATCAATGAATCCTGGGTAAATAAAATATACCACAACATTCACAAAACAGAGAGGACCCATTTGGGAATTAACATGTATTTTTAATAAGAGTGCAAAAAATAACATTTGCTGATGCATGGTAGAAGTGGATAAGAAATGTTTTGTGCTGCATGCAATAATTGAGCTTTGCTTGAACATTTATGCAGAAATGTGATAACTAAATCTGAGTGGACCAATGTTGTGATTTTCTTTTTCAAATGCATGAAATCCCAAAGGTTTATCTCTACTGTGAATTATTCACAGATGTATTCATTAAGAAATTATACTTTTTGGATTTGAATATTGTATGATGAAAATGAAATTGTTACAAGTCTGTGATTCAAGAGGCAAAGTCGGATACAGTAAGTTTTAGCAAAGCCTTAAAGGGATAGTTCACAGAAAAATGAAAATTCTGTAATTTCCTTACCCTCAAGTTGTTCCAAACCTGCATACATTTCTTTGTTCTGCTGAACTCAAAGGCAGATATTTTGAAGAATGTGGGAAACTAAACAGTTTTGGGGCATCATTGACTTCCATAGTATTTTTCTTTCCTACTATGGAAGTCAGTGGTGCCCCAAAACAGCTTGGTTACAGACTTTAGTCAAAATATCTTCCTTTGTGTTCAGCAGAACAAAGAAATTTATACAGATTTGGAACAAATTGAGGCTGAGTAAATGACAGAATTTTCATTTTTGGGTGAACTATCCCTTTAACAATTTTAAGTTTTATTAAATATAAAAATAAAATTTGATGACTTAATCTTGTTCAATGCAAATAATGATGTTTACTGTATATGCTTTGCTGACCTGATTTGTGTTGCTGATTTTGCCTCTGAATGTGAAACTCTATGCTTAGTCTGATCTATGCACTACAGATGCGCCCGCATGATTTTGTACAAAAATATTAAATTTTAGCAATAAAAAAGCAGCATGGTGCCAATCATAAAAGTGTTGTTTCCTTTCTTCAGTGTTATATTTTTCAGTAGTGTAAAACGTCACAGTAGACATTTTTCCTGCAATATTACAATATATTCTCTTTTTATTTATAATACCTTTGTCTGAACATAATGTAAATACAACATATATCCAAGCTAGTTAATATTTCACACATTAACATTTTTGAAGAACCAAACTCCTATTCAATACATCATACAAAAATATATATACTTTATTTAACACTGTTACAAGAAAGTTGTACATATTCCATGCCTGCCATTTCTTTAGTTTACATTGCACAATTTTTCCATCATTACTTCCAGAATCTTCACCTGCTTCAGCTGAGTTTCTAAATCCTGCTTCAGCTAGAAAAAAAGAGAAAGAAAATCCACAACTCAGATGAGAAGCTGTTAAAGCAACCTAAAATATAATTTAATAGAATACAATGTTGCTCTCTGTACAGTAAGCACTGAATGCATGAGGACATAAATACAAACCTCTTTAATATTTTTGTCCATGAGTCTGTGTTTGAAGTTGAGTTTGGAGGCTTTAACACATGTGCCACTTCTTAGCATGTAACTATAAAACAAAAATGTCAATTAAAAATATGGCTGTCATAATAAAGTAATGCAACCATTTTAAAAATTCTGACATAAGAATCCTTCATATTATTTGTTAAATCAATTTAGTTAGTGCACATATTACAAACTCCCACCAGTTTATCAGCTCTTTTCGTAAAAGGAAGAGATTTCGTAAAGCAGACAGGTGCTCTGGGGTGGAGTGAAGAACCAGGCCAACAGTACCATGGCAACCAGCACAGTGAAGGACTTGGTAGGTGCTACAGATAGAGAAATCACATTATGCTTGGACATCCGACACATGCTGGACGTGCGCTGAAGCGGTTGAGATCAATAGAAAGCAATACTTACGAGGAAGCCAGTTGACCGTTCAAACTCATCTCCAGTTTTTTATTCACCCTCACATCATCACTAACATCTGCAAAGGGAAAGATTAAAATGTCTTTGCAGTGGTTATAACAACACATCCACCCACGTGTTGTGTATTTTACAAATCTTTTCATGACTGAATCCATACCTGCACAGTTTTTTAGTCTGTATGCTTTCAAAATGAAGAAAATTACAACTTACTCAAACAAATGATACTCTGGAGACTCTGGACTTCCCCGCAGATGCCGAGAGAGTCTCCAAGCACTGTGTTGCATGTCATGCACTGGAGAACACTGCAATTCCTATAGTCTACCATACAGATTTCTCTGTCCTTCACTGCTCTTAGCTGATCTGCAATTGAGCTAGTCTGTGTCGAGTCACATGGACCGATATCATAAGAGCTTTCGAGCAAACTTCGAGTGCTGTTCGACATTATTACTTAAGCTTTTGTTCTTGCTTTGCTCAGCTCACACAAGTTCAAAAGACGCAACCACGTTAATTCATTTATTGGCTTGGACTTTAGGTGGCGCCCTAAACCGCTCAACAAAACCCCGCTTTTGCCGAAGCCAATCAAAACCAGCGAGACATAAACACCACTTCTTATTGGATATGGTGCAGCGTCGTCATGGACTTCTCAACCAATCATCTAACGGAAAGGGCTGTTTTTGAAACACGGTATTTTTCAAACGACAATCCCACCTAAATAAACCGATCTGTATGTCAGAGAGTTAATATTACAGCAGTATATTTCTGCATTTTACTTTACATTAAGTTTATCCACAATATGGATTTGGACTCGCTTAAATATGCGGAATTGCAGCGCCTCGCTAAAGAAGTTGGAATGAAAGCGAATATGAAGGTAAATCGCGTTTACTAAGTTAAAGTAATGCAGTGCTGTTTGCATGCAGCCAACCCATGTGTACTAAATGATCTGCATTATATTCATATATATATATATATATATATATATATATATATATATATATATATGAATGTTTTGGCTTAAATTGTTGACGTCTTTTGCTCTATATCACAACGCTTAGTTTGTGGCTGCATGTTTTCTAAATGCTCGGTTTTGATTGCTTTTAGGCTGAAAAGCTGTTGAAAGCTTTAAAAGAGCACTTTTCAAAACAACAGCAGCAGACATCCGAGAATGTGAGTAATGTCTTTGTGTATTGTCACCCATAATCTGTTTGAAATGTGAAGATTTGCAATAACGGAAGCAAAACTGTATTGTTTGCAGGGGAATGATGCAGCCACCGCCGACGCGCACGATGCTGTCCCTCCCGTGGACGCGCAAGGCGAGTACACTGCGACGTTTGTGACCGAGCGCCGAGGAAAAGGCCGCACTGCCAAGAGAAAGCTTGGTGACTCCCCACCTGTCACTGCTCAGGTATACATAAGCATATCAACATATGTTTTATTCTAATATATATTAGGTTATGTGATTTTGTAATTAATATTTAATATGTAATATTTAGACTGAAGAAAAACAGGCACAAGAGGAGAGCCGAAGGGGCTCCAAGAGAAGGAAGGTGTCCTCAGGCAAGAAGACACAGACTCTGCTTCCACCTGAAACTTCTACTAAAGAGGATACTGTGGAGAAAGCTCTAGAATCTGAGGAAACCAATCAAGACTCTGAAGATGCTTCTACAGAGACAAGTGTGAAAGGTGAGGCTTGAAGAATTATACTCAATTTCAAGTTGTTCATGGAGAGTAGATATTATTGATTAATTAACATTCTAATTACAATCTAATAGATGGAGTTATTTATTAGTTTGTGCTTGTACAGTTTATGCGGTGATGACTTTTATTAATTTATATATCTTGCAGGTGTGGGGAGAAGAACCGTGGGTAAAATCCCCCGTCATGAAGGTCTGATGAAGAGGAAACCTACGCTGCGGCCGACAACTCCTAGTAATAAAATCCTTCCAACTTTATACGTGAAAACAAAATATATTTTCCAGTACCTGTAATATTCAAAAGACAGTTTCTTGTTTAGATGACTGTTCCATCTGAGCTTGTTTGTAACCAAATATTCTGAGCTCTGCCCTTTAGTAATGCATTTGCAAATCTTCATTTCCCAGATTTCAAAAAACTCCATGAGGCTCATTTCAAAAAGTTGGAGTCCATTGATTCTTATGTGCAAAGGAAGAACAAACAAATGGAGGTGGTCAGGAATTCAGTCAAGGAGCTGAAGGTAACAATGACATATCATTATCTGAAACAATTTTTTTGTTAATTGAAATAAAGCTAAAATAAAATAGAAATATTAAATGAAAATTTAAGAATTTATGTTATAACTAACTGAAATAAGTTTGTTGAAGCACTAAAATCACCAACTGGAAATATATAAAAAGTAAAACTAGACTAAAACTGAAAAATTAATAAAAATGACATAACATAAAGCTACATATATAAACATTTAAAAGGTGCTAATTCAAAATATGGTTTAAAAACTATAATAGTATATAAATAATACTAAAAAAACACTAGTTTACTTTGAGCATTTTGGAGTTCACACTTCATTTTGAGTTCCAAGTGTTTTATTTTTTGTAATTTCAGACTCTGTCAGAAAAGACGCTGATGAAATCGGTCGAGACAAAGGCTCAAACTGTAAGTCACCAAACTGCTCAGAGATCAGCTGTCAGAATTCACTTTTTAAATTCACATGCATCCTGATAGTGACATCTTTCTAAAACTGTGGAAAGAAATCGCACATCTTGTTGAATGAGAGTTGTATTGTCAAAAAAAGTTTATTTCTGGAAGAGTTTGACCTGAATCATAAACAAACTTTGGTATCGTCTCCCATTAGAAGGTGCCTGCTAGCCGAGTGTCTTTCTTCAGCCCTGGAGTGCAGGAGAAGAAACCAGTGCCAGAAAGACGCAGGCTCACTCAGCAGTCTAAGTCTGCATTGAAGGACAGCGCCGCCTTCAGGCCAACCGTCCTCACCACCAATAAAATCAATGTGAGGTAAATGCATCAGTATGCTTAAATCCACTTACATTTATAATGCTTTTAGTATTGAGATTAAGTTAAATATAGGTGATAAAGCCAAGCATTGACAAGTAAAGTGACTTTTCAACTGCTTCGTTTCTGTCTCTAGGTTCTCGCAGGCCACTCACGATAACGAATACAAACGTTCGCTGGTAAAGACTCCAGCTCGTATGTCTCCTCTTGTCCCTCTCACCTCCACTCCAGGGAGAAAATCTGATGTTCATACCAAACCAGAACTTAATAAAAGTGTCAACGCCATCAATAAAACACCTGGTATGGGTAATGTCATTGTGTTGCACTAATCATTTTTATAACTGTGATTTTATGAAGCGTTGGTTCCATTTGTTGTTTTGTTTTTTGCAGGAGTTACTCCATTTGTTTTCAATGGGAACAACAGCATTTCAATCACACCTGGTACCAACAAGAAGAACGCATTTGATCTGAAGGCCAGTCTCTCTCGTCCACTCACCTACAAACCACACAAAGGTTTGTCCACTCTCAGACAAATATATATAATGTAATGCCTAGGACTAACATGTCAGGAAGTGCTTTCTTGGATTGAATAGTATCCTGGGATGCACAATTAATCGAATTTCTAATCGTGATTACAATTATGGATGCCACAATTACGTAATCATTCAAAGGTGCAAGTACAAAAAAAAAAAAAAAAACATTGTCCACTTGCATTACTCTGTAACATTATAATACCATGCATATTTTTACTTTTTTTTACTTTTTTTTTTTTTTATATATTTAAAAAAAGAAATCAAACAAATGAGATTTGCAAATGCATTACATTTGATTCTTAATGCAATAGAAAAGCAATAAGGTTTTCAGGAAGAATGTTTTCAGCTAATTTTCATATAAAAATATAGTGTGCAGTTGCTTCAAACAATGGTATAAAGCTATTCAAAACATCATTCAATGTAAATTGTGATAATCGTAATTAATAATTGCAATTACAATTTCAAGGGAATAATCGACAATTATGATTTTTGTCATAATCGTGCAGCCAATTGCTTGGTATTCACTGTCTTTAATTTCTGCAGGAAAACTGAAGCCTTTCGGAGATGCACAGGAGAACACAGCACTTAATAAATCTCAGACTGTTCCTTCACACCAGAAAAACTATAAACAGCACCAAGTTCAAACCAGGTTAGATGCTTATTTTGGTTATACATTGAGAGATGCATTAAAAGGTTGGGGTCAGTAAGATTCTTTTAATTTAGCAAGGATGCATTAAATTGAGTGGCAATAAAGACAGTTATGTTTCTTTCCATTTTTAATTATAAAATATTTTTACATTTTATATAATTTTTTAATTATCACTGTTAAGCAGCACAGCTGTTTTCAACATTGAGATTAAAGGATTAGTTCACTTCAAAATGAAAATTTCCTGATAATTTACTCACCCCCATCTCATCCAAGATGTTCGTCTTTTTTTCTTCAGTCGAAAAGAAATTAAGTTTGAGGAAACATTCCAGGATTTTCCTCCATATAATGCACTTCAGTGGCAACCAACGGTTGAAGGTCCAAATCAATGCAGTTTTCAAAGCGCTTCAAAGGGCTCTGCACGATCCCAGCTGAGGAATAGTGTCTTATCTGGTGAAATCAGTCATTTTCAAGAAAAAATAAAAATGTATATATTTTTTAACCACGAATGCTTGACTTCGGTGTTGTGATTCTACACGGCGTGTGATGTCATTACGCCGGAAAGGTCACGCGTGATGTACGTGGAAGTACCGACCCAGTGCCGAAAAACTCCATCTCATGTTCTCCAACTTCAAAATTGTCTGACATCGTTGTTTTACCTTTATTTTTGTAAAAGGCGTTTGATTTAGTCTTTGCATGTTTGTTTTAACACTGGGTCGGTACTTCCACGTACGTCACGGCCGCGACCTTTCCGACGTAATGACGCCACACGCTGTGAAGAATCACAACACCGAAATAGAGCATTCGTGGTTAAAAAGTATATAAATTGTTATTTTTTTCTTGAAAATGACCGATAGTTTCACTAGATAAGACCTTATTCCTCAGCTGGGATCATGTAGAGCCTCTGAAACCCTTCGAAGCGCTTTGAAACTGCATTGATTTGAACCTTCAACCCGTTGGTTGCCATTGAAGACCATTGTGTGGAGAAAAATCCTGGAATGTTTTCCTCAACTTAATTTCTTTTCGACTGAAGAAAGAAAGACATGAACATCTTGGATGACATGGGGGTGAGAAAATTATCAGGAAATTTTCATTTTAAAGCGAACTAATCCTTTAATAAGAAATGTTTCTTGAGCACCAAATCAGCATATTAGAATGATTTCTGAAGGATCATGTGCAAATTCAGCTTTGCCATGTTTCATAGTATTACTGTTTTTACTGCATCTGATCAAATAAATGCAGCCTTGGTGAACATAAGACTTCGACCCCACTTTAAACTGTAAACTAGAATTTGATCTGTCTCATAGACTGAAAAAAAAAGTAATCTCATTGAATATGCTTTGCTTTTTTTTAACCTTCAGAGAGGGGCGACGTGCCAAGCACACAGAAGACCGAAAACAGAAGAAAGAGAAGGTGCTGGGTGCCAGACGAGGACTGGTCATGGCCTAACTCCATTGTTTTTACTGTTTTGCTTTCTCAGACTCTCACTGTACATGTTTAGCTTTTGTCAGTTTTGTTCCAAACTTTTGTATATTTTTACTCTTCTGTAAACACTTGTTTATTAAGTTAGGTTAATATGTGGCGTGGTAATCAATTTTTTTTTTTTTTAATCCATTTATAGATGAGGATTTTATACTCTTTAAAAATTGTTTTTGATGTATGTGTGAAGAGATGCCCTGATGAGTTGTATTTAGTATGAATGGTTACATTTGTACCGGGACAAAAACAGTAGTCACACAAAATGTCTATTTGAACGAGCGATATTCATAAATTATCATTTTGTACTTCTGTGTCTTTCATGTGTTCATTTTTGTGTGTGTGTGTATATATATATATATATATATATATATATATATATAATGTATGTGTAAAAGATGTTGGCCTTCAAAAAATACATCCAATTACTTTTTTCATTACTTTTTTATTAATAAAACAGTATGTGTGTTATCTGTGATTGCTGAATCCAGTTTAATCCAATTAGACCTCAGGGTTTCTCTTGTAAAGTTCATATGCAAACTCCTCTGTGTGGGCAAGGTCGTTACACAGACCAATGAAGTCAATCTCCAGCTGAAATGGGCCGTCTGCTTTGTCCCCCAATGTAAAACCAATACTCTTTACCTGAAAGCACACAAACAAGTTTTGAATCTGAGGGATAATGAATTTGCACCACAATGCACTCATAAATATATCATCAGAGGAAACAGAAATATGAACGATTAGATGTTCATTTCAATTACTAGATAAACTGAGGAAACCAGAAAGTCATGCTGACCTTATCTAACCAGAGGACGTGCTGGTTATCCTGTATTCTTCCCCGACTGGAAAGGAAAAACTTGGAGAACGGGATCTGTAAAATAGAGTGATGATTTTACAATTAGCAAGCAAGAGATTTGGACTGTCCAAAAGTTTGGGTCTGGTAAGATTTTTCAATGTTATTGAAAAAAGTCTCTCATGCTCACCAAGGCTGCATTTACTTAAAAAATGCAGTAATATTTTGAAATATTACAATATAAAATAATTGTTGTTTATTTTAATAAACTTAAAAAATGTAATTTAAGCAAAAGCGGAATTTTCAGCATCATTACTCTAGTCTTCAGTGTCACATGATCCTTCAGAAATCATTCTAATATGCTGATTTGGTAATCAAGAAACATTTCTTTTTATCAACGTTGAAAACAGTAAATATTTTTGTAGAAACCGTGATACATTTTTTTAGGATTCTTTGATGAAAGTTCAAAAGAACAACATTTATTTGAAAAGGAATTTTTGTAACAATGTAAAAGTCTTTACGGTCACTTCTGATCAATTTAATGTTTCCTTGATGAATAAAAGTTTCTTACTGACCCCAAACTTTTAAACGGTAGTGTAAAATATATTCATTTGGATGCACTTCCATATGAACTACAGATGAAGTGTCTTCTTAGGACATGCCTTAACATCCTGCCAGTAGGGTCCCCCTCTAGTGTAGAGGAAGTAACTGTAGATGTCATCTCTCTGATGAGAAAAGAAGGTCTCAGCGGACACGTTTACCATCCACGGTCTTCCATCTCCCCGGATACGCATATGTAATGTGTTGAAACTTGACCAGTCGTAGTGCTTCTTTCTGTCAAATGAGGCCTGCAGCAGAAAGGAATATTTTAAAGGTCAAATTACATGTTATTTCCCCTTTACTGCTAAATTTAAATGTTTGTAAATTTACGCAACTAACCTCTAAAGCTGTGTTTCTCATTTCTAATGTTTTCTAATAACTAATTCATGAATTATAGTGTTTCAAAGTACTTTCTTCATATATTGTACAATTCTAAATTGAAAACACACCTATACACTACCGTTCAAATGTTTGGGGTCAATTAGACTTTTTAAAATGAAATGAATACCTTTATTCAGCAAGGATGCATTAAATTGATCAAAAGTGACAAATAAATGCTGTTCTTTTGAACATTCAATTAATCAAAGAATCCTGAAAAAATGTATCATAGTTTTCACTAAAATATTAAGCAGCACAACTGTTTTCAACATTGATAATAATAATAATAATAATAATAAATGTTTCTCGAGCAGCAAATCAGCATATTAGAATGATTTCTGAAGGATCATGTGACACTGAAGTAATAATGCTGAAAATACAGCTTTGATCATAACAATAAATCTCATTTTAAAATATGTTGTGTCAGTTTAATGCCCAATAGAAAATACTATTTTAAAAAAGGAAAGAGTCATTATATTACAATTTCATTTAAACATTTTCATCCTATTCTCATTAATAACCTTAAAAAGTCCTGTAGAAAGCTCAGTATTTATTTATCATTAAAGGAGTAGTTCACTTTAAAATGAAAATTACCCCATGATTTACTCACCCTCAAGCAATCCTAGGTGTATATGACATTCTTCATTCAGACAAATACAATCAGAGTTATATTAATAAATATCCTGATGCTTCCAAGCTTTATACTTATACTTAATTATGACAGTGATGGGGTCCATTGAGTTTGAAGCTCAAAAAAATGCATCCAGCCATCATAAAAGTACTCCACACGGCTCCGGGGGGTTAATAAAGGCCTTTTGAAGTGAAGCGATGATTTGTGTAAGAAAAATATCCATATTTAACATGTTATAAAGTAAAATATCTAGTTTCTAGATTCAATTTACGCAGAAAGTGTAACGTCAAAACGTTTACGCTACGTCATACGTCGTGTCAGTTACACTTTTTTTGTAAGCTGAATACGGAAGGCGGTCTGGCGTCTATTGACTTTACTATATTACTTTACTTTATAAAGTTTTAAATATGGATATTTTTCTTACAAACTTCGATCGATTTGCTTCAGAAGGCCTTTATTAACCCCCCGGAGCTGTGTGGAGTACTTTAATGATGGCTGGATGCACTTTTTTGAGCTTCAAACTCAATGGACCCCATCACTGTCATAATTAAGTATAAGTATAAAGCTTGGAAGCATCAGGATATTTATTAATATAACTCTGATTGTGTTCATCAGAAAAAAGAATGTCATATACACCTAGGATTGCTTGAGGGTGAGTAAATCATGGGGTAATTTTCATTTTAAAGTGAACTACTCCTTTAAACCAAGCAGCAAGAAAAGAGG
The DNA here is from genome assembly GCA_039654105.1 of Coreius guichenoti. NCBI lineage: Eukaryota > Metazoa > Chordata > Actinopteri > Cypriniformes > Gobionidae > Coreius > Coreius guichenoti. The sequence goes on from CM077179.1 coordinate 19,318,694, forward strand.
AACTGAATAAGACATCTGAAATGTGATGAATAAAGAATCAGATTATGGATCAGACAAAGAGATGTACTGTACTAACCAATGGTTGTTTGGCGCGCAGCGTGCAGTATCCACTGTATCGAGTCTCTCCATCACGCGGAGGCGTGGAGCACAAAGTTCCATACAGAAAACATGTGGTGTTGTTCTTTCCCAGTTTGATGTATGCCACACTGTGCCCGCCAATCTCCTGATCAGATGACACGACCCACTGATCGAGACTCTCCGGCCCACGGAACTCCCACTGGACACGGGTCTGTTCCAGCATGTGCTCTAGTAATGGCCTTCCTTCCGGTCCAGTCCAGCGCTGGACAAACTCATCCTTCAACAACCCAATGTGCTTCTTGATACCCTCCACACCTTTAGAGAAATCAAAGTGTATCTTTTGCCAAGGCCAACGGGTGTCTGGGGGCTGACCTGGTCTGCGGTAATCTCGCTCATAGATGCTCCTGGTGCTCAGTATTGCTGAGCATCCGAGTGTAGATGGAAATAACAGTCGCTGCCTGTGAGTGACACCATAAACTCGAAACAGAGTTTTTAATGCTGTCCTCGATATATCCATTTGGTCTGGTCAGCAGGATGCTGAAAAAAAAGAAAACATCATATGTAATGAAATGTCTTTTTATATTAACCGTCATATGTCATACAGGTTGATCTTCTAGATCCAAATGTTTTCACTAATCCAAATGAAAATGTCAGTCATCTAAGTAGGGGTTTTTAAATTGGGGTGCTAAGTGAAAGGAAGTGCTAAGAGGTCCGTTTAGAGAAAAAAATTAAAAAAATGTAAAAATAAATAAAAAAGAAAAAAGATTAAAATAAATACATTAAAATAAGTAAATAACTATACAAATAAATCATACATATTAGATTAAAACAATTAAATAAACAAAAAATGTAATTCAATTAAATGAGTAAAAAATAAAAATGAGATTTAAATAAATAATACATTTAACAGTACAGCATTATAGTGAAAAAACATAGGCCTATTAAAAAATATATTTTCCAAATAATATTTTAAATTGGTATAGTATGGTATGTCCATTTGAATTAGCTTAAAGGGTCTCTTTATAAATGAAAAATATGCGGCTGCTATTTAAATTTTAGAATGGGGGGGGTCTCTTGCACAATCATATATATAAATGTATATGATATGGGGATCAGTGGAATGTAAAATATTGAAAACCCTAGTCTAAAAAGCACCACAGTGGTACATTAACACATGTAAACAGCCACTGAATATGTTACAGCCATCTCTTTTTTGCAAACACTTACACGTTCACTTGACTGTAATAAGCAATGGAAATAAATCTTAGTTGACTTTGTGACATTCAGAGGTCATTACATGTAAGAGCCAACAGCTTTGCTACAAACACGCATGGCGACCATATTTATAATATTTAAAAATAAAAAAGTAAACATAAAATATGGCTCGAAAAGCAGTTACTTTTTCTACTCATCTGTGACACTTATATGTGCCATTGCATTCCGTCATATAATCTGTCCTTACCTGAAAGAAGCCCGCGTGCTTATGGTCCTACCGACAACAAATATCTCTCGCAGTTGATTCCCGCCCACATCACATTTAGTGATTAACAAATATTATTATAATTTCGCTAAATTAATGTATACATATTATGTATATTTAATAGATACAGCACATTTCTGATCCTGTGTATGTCGTCGCTGTTTATTGGAGTGGTGTGTGCGCATGCGTAGTGCAGCTCTAGCGCCTTTGTGTGGAGGAGTGCGGCGCTGCTGTTTAAACACACACACAGGGGAGCCAGGCAGCTAACCATGGTGAATGTAAAGAAACGGAAAGGTCGGGTCGTGATTGACTCTGACTCGGAGGATAGTGCAAGCGATGATAATTTGGATCAGGTAGGAATATCATTCACGTGAATGTGATCCAAAAACCTCGCTGTTTACCGATCTCTAAGGCGCTAAGGTGTCAGAACTGTATGTGTGTGTTGAAGTCCCATGCTAAGTGATGTGGGAAAGCTAGCTGGTTAGCAGGGGCCTATATGGTGGCGTCGTGTTGGTTTTAAGACAATTACACCTGGATTTTTTGTATTTTACGTGCTCTTTATTGTCGGCTGCAGCACGCGGGTATTTCGGCTTTATAAAAGTGGCCGCGTGCGTTTAGAACCTTTTCTGTTTTATGACGTCACGGCGCCGCGGCTAAACTTCTATTTCGGTTGTAGCTGTAGAAATATGTCTAGAGACTAGAGTGGACAGACTCTGCTCAAACGCGTCCTGAAAGCAGCTTTTGATTGGACAGTTGAAAGTCACATGATACATGAAAATAAGAATATGGAGACATATTCAAGTAATAAAGTTTACTGTTGTGCCAAAAGAGCTTAACACAAAATATGTGCTTTATGATGTGCTTAACTACTAGTTGTAATTTATATATATATATATATATATATATATATATATATATATATATATATATATATATATATATATATATTTTATTTATTTTAATTTTTAAAAGTTATTTACAGTTTGTCTTTTGAAAATTTTAAACATTCATTTAGACAAAAAAGTGCTTATGAACATTATTTAATTTAATGGTGATATTGTATGATGATAAATTCATTTTCTTTATGGCAGAGGTTTTCAATCTTTTAGGTGTCACAGACTCCTAAATATGATCATCCACATGTGTCCATCCTTAAATTTAAAAGGCATCTATATAGCTTCTTGTATAAAGTCCCAATATATACTGCGAAAAGAAATATTATAAATATGTCTAAAATATTATTAGGAAAATATTTAGTTTCTTTTAATTTGCATTATTAAATTTTTTTTCTACTAGCTAGTACTGTACTGTTAGATATTTTAGTTAATATAATTTAGTAATTTTTTACTTAGTAATTTTAGTCTAATTGTTATTTATTTTATTCTAATTTGTATTTATTTTAATATAGTTACTTATGTATTTTAATCATTTATTTTTAATAAAATAAATTTCAGCCCTTTGAGTCCCCTGACCCCAGTTTGAAAATCCTTGCTCAATGGCCAATAAATTAATTTGAACCATGATACGCCCCCTATAGGCAGTACTCCATACTACACTGCCCTATCAACCTGTGCACTTGTTTTCAGTTCCTGATGGTGTTGACAAATTACAGAGCTAGCCAGCTAGCAGCCAAACAGAGCACAACACAAACATTAACAGCAGTGATTACTGACATTGTCACTATACATAAATGTTTTTTGAGTTGCATACATATGATATGCTGAAATTTTAATTAATACTGTCAGATTAAACAAGTGCCGTTTCATGATTATGCTCAAACACAGGTCATATTTGGACTGAAAACCCCATGCTCAGTGGAATTTGACATCTGTCTGTGCATTGGGATGATTAGACCCTGTTTAGCTGTATAGTGTTTGTTAGAGCATTGAGAGTGTTGGGTTATAACTATCCCAAATCCCTCTGTGTTATGTGTTCTAGTACTCCAGGATAAAACTAGCACATAATCAGACACCCTGACAGGCAAGCTCATAGATCACTATTTGGGTTCATTAAAAAGAAAGAAAAACTGCTTTTGTTCTTCATAATAGTTATACAGCATTATTTCCGCTGCCACACCTTCCCTACAGACTTCAAACATAAAGTAGAATTTTGTGGTCATGGACAACAAAGAGAGGGGATCCACCTTATTTCTTCTCCAAGTACAAGGAATTTCACTTGGTGCTTGAGAAAAGCTGTCAATCTTCCTCTGCTTTTTGCAGGAGCTGCTGTCTCTTGCCAAGAGAAAGCGTGTGGATTCTGATGAACAGGAAGAGCCTGTTAGTAAACCTGCCGCCTCCACGGACTCAGAGACCTCAGACAGCGATGATGAGGTATGGCGCTTTTCAGTTACTAAAGGTTGGTGCTGACTCTTTTGGATATTCAGTCAGGGTTTTTCCTGGGTCAAAAATGGTCTTTGGTGGTGTCGGGCGAACACGATCATCCACACTGTGTCATTTCACACAGTGGTGTGAAAAAGTGTTTGCCCCCTTGTTAAATATGATCAAAGATGGCTGTAAAAAATTAATCTGCGTTGTTAATCCTTTTGATGTTTTATTAAAAATTTTTGCAAAAATCTAACCTTTCATTGAAGTAAAAGAATTGAAAGTGGAGGGGGAAATCACATTATGAAATAAATGTTTTTCTCCAAAACACGTTGGGAACAATTATTTGCCCCCTTTTATTAGATACTTTTTGCAACCTCTTACCCAAGATAACAGTTCTGAGTCTTCTCCTATAATGCCTGATGAGTTTGAAGAACACCTGACAAGAGATCAGAGACCATTCCTCCATACAGAATCTCTCCAGATCCTTCAGATTCCCAGATCCATGTTGGCGCTTCTTCTCTTCAGTTCACCCCACTCATTTTCTATAGGGTTCAGGTCAGGGACTGGGATGGCCATTGCAGATGCTTGGTTTTGTGCTCAGTGACACATTTTTGTTTTGATTTTGATGTTTGTTTTTGGATCACTGTCTTGATGGAAGATCCAAACATGGCCCATTATAAGATTTCTTTTTGCTGCCAAAGAGCTCTTTTTTGTTTGTTTCATCTGTCCATAGAATGTTTGAAAAGTAACTAACACTACTGGAACGAGACGGGTTCTATGGTCAGATGAAACAAAAAAAGTAGCTTTTTTGGCAGCAAACACTTAATATGGGTTTGGTGCACACAGGGATAAAAAAGTACCCCATGTGTAAAATGAAATACTCTGCTGTATCTTTAATGCTGTGGGCCTAATTTTCTGACAGAAGTCCTGGACATCTTGTTCAGATACATGGCATCATGGATTCGATCAAATACCAACAGATAAAAAATCAAAACCTGACAGCCTGTGCTAGAAATCTTATAATGGGCCATGTTTGGATCCTCCAACAGGACAGTGATCCAAAAACATCAAAATCAAAACAAAAATGTGTCACTGAGCACAAAACCAAGCATCTGCAATGGCCATCCCAGTCCCTGACCTAAACCCTATAGAAAATGAGTGGTGTGAACTGAAGCGAAGAAGCGGCAACATGGAGTTGGGAATCTGAAGGATCTGGAGAGATTCTGTATGGAGGAATGGTCTCTGATCTCTTGTCAGGTGTTCTCCAAACTCATCAGGCATTATAGGAGAAGACTCAGAGCTGTTATCTTGGGAAAAGGAGGTTGCGAAAAGTATTTAATAAAAGGGGGCAAATAATTGTTCCCAATGTGTTTTGGAGAAAAACATTTATTTCATAATGTTTTTTTTTTTTTTTTTCTCCCCCACTTTCAATTCTTTTACTTCAATGAAAGGTTAGATTTTTGCAAATTCTTTTAATAAAATGTCAAAAGGATTAACAATGCAGATTTATTTTACAGCCATCTTTGATCATATTTAACAAGGGGGCAAACACTTTTTCACACCACTGTATATGAACTATGAGCCCAGCACTGACTAAGTCCAAAATAAACACAAAGCAACAGTTTGTAGTATTAACTTATCCTATATGTTAATGAAATTAAAAAGCGCTTAGAACTATGTTATATTTAATAATCTGTAAATTTATATCTAAAAAGTCACTGAGTGAACAACAAAGTAACACATTACTTATAAAAACTGGCAGGTCTATTATTTTGCATTTACACTCCAATACTTACTGCACAGGTCATTTGACATACAGTGTTGATTATAATGAAAGGATTCATGAGTGTGCAGAACTCGCGTTGATCGAAATCTCCGCTGTTTTGAACAATGTTGAGCGGATTCTGACTAACTTTAACACATCTGATTGCCTATTGCGTTCACACGCTCAACAGCTATGTCTGTGATTGGCTACAAAGCTCAATGCTCCAAAAACACATTGTAAATAGAAACCCTTGACGCTCAAGCATCCAGCTCTCAGGTTTCATCACATTAAATGATCAAATTAATCTTTTCAATGCAGGAAAAACCCTGCAAACATTTGCTTGAGCCATTTAGAATAGGGTTGTGCCGATAGACAATGATATAGTGTATCGACGATAGTTAGAGATATTGCCAATAGCCGATGCCTTTGACGATATCATGATGATAATTGGTTCATTTTCCGATGAATGTGTTAAATTATTATTATTATTAATGTTGTTGTTATTTTTATTATCAGGCTATTATTATCAAATTAATATTAGGGCTTACAATTCATTTGCCTTCCCATAATTTCATAACAACATCACCGTATAACCACAATTGCGACAATGAGCATAGGATTGAGGACTGCTCAATGAAAATGTTTTTAAAACAGACTACAAAACTACATCCCACATTAAATTTGAATTGCAAGGTGAACTCTTCACACAGTCAAGTGTTTGTTATAAAAGAGACGCATCATTCTTATACAGTTGTTAAGCCAAGGCCAATTTTGTTTCCGTAGCACATTAAAACATTTTAATGATGCTAAAAACATTAATACAATACAATTACATTTATTATTATTATTATTATTAATAATATTACTAAAATGATATAAGTCTTTATGTCCGAACACAGCACAATAATCAGTCATCGATAAAAATCAAAAGCAGCTTCAAACACACTTAAAAAACAAAATTTGTTTAACAAGAAATAGTTTTTTTTTCTCTATCATTAATGTATGGCCCACAAGAGAAATATTAAGCCAATAAATTAACATTTAAAATAACGTTATCAGCATATGTTGAGGTACAGGGTTCCCACGCTTCTTGAAAGTCCTTGAATTTCAGACACACGGATTCAAGGACTGGAAAATACTTGAAAACAAACATAGGTCCTTGAAAGTGCCTGAATTAAGCATGAAATACATTTAGTTTTAGTAACATGGTGCTATTACAAAAATGGGCCTTTATGCGCTGAACAGCGCTACTGATTGGGGAGGGAGCGGGAAAATTTCTGCGTGAGCGGATGGATCTTGATCATGTGCAGCCAGCTCTGCATAATGAGCACATAACGTGGAGCTTTTTAACTTGCTTGGTGCCAGGGAAGTGCAAATTCAGTGATGCTTGGCTCAGTATTGAGCTACATAAAAATTGGTTTATCAAAGTTCCAACGAATAACGCTTAATAAAGTAGTGTTTATAAGCGCAGCACTCCTTTGTTTACAGAGGTTACTGGGGAAGCCAATATATTTCTGCTGTTCCATAAGCGCTATCTACTGTCAAAGAGTGAAATTTCCAGAGCATCAGTTGGTTTGTTCAGACTAATGCATATTAACCCATATTTTTAGCTTACACACAGAGTTGTAAATGTTAACTGGTGGATCGATGAGAAGCTAATGTGCTTTTAAAAAATGTAGAATTATAAGGTATCTAAAATATTAAGTATAATCATATTTTAAATTACGTATAATCACTTATAATTTGGATTCTTGCCTTTTCTTAAAAATGGCTTAAAGGCTGAAATGTGAAGGTTTTTATAAATATTTTTAAATAATTAAATAAAATTATAAAAAAAAAATTTTAACAGTCATTTTATGGTTTAGGATGTTTCAATAAACACTGATCTCATCCTGTGCCGGTCTTAAAAGCCTTAAAATTGTTTTTTAAAAAGGTACCATGTACAGGTGATTAATAAATAATTGTGCATATTATTAATGCCTAGCAAATAACTTATCCATATCTTTTTTATTTAATCGGAAAATTCATGTATGTAATATTATATTAATGTTTTAATTAAGTAATGATTTGTAAAAAAAGAACTAAAACCAGTGTGAAATAAATGTTAAAAGCAGGAATAAGAGAGCGTTAAAACTCACTCCCTCTCTTGTACACTCTACCAGCCTCTTTCCTCGTTGGATTTTAAAAGTCACATGCCCCTAAAATTTTATTTTAGTTGTCAGTATATGCCTTAGCGTTACTGCAGTGATAAATACAGGTACGGTACTGTCCAGATTGGCAGTAACAAACCCACCTTTATCGTATTTATTGGGCTTGATATAAAATAAAAGGTGCTTTAAAAAGTCCTTGAATCTGGTGTTCATGAAAGAGTGGGAACCCTGGAGGTAGATTCAGCTCTCGTCGTGTCTGAGTTAATGCAGCGACAGATGGCAAAACTCAGCCAGTTTTTGCTTTCACTTTCAGTGAACATTTGACTGGTTTGAGACTCTTTTCACTGGCATAACTCTCGTACAAAGTTTGCAAATTGCCTGTGTGATATCCACAAGCTCGCCTTATGTGTGAAATATTTTTATGCAACATAACATTTTTCTTTATCACCAACTCCATCTTTGCTTGCAAAATGTTAGACAGCGATTCATATTTCTCGCAATAATAAAACTAAGTAATTAAATGAATCAGATAAGTAAACTATTGCACCCCCACGCATGATAATATCGCATATCTGCGATCTCACAGGCTGACGATATGACTATGGAGCATATCGCCCAACACTAGTCTAGAAATATCATTCAGAACACTGAAGATCAGAGATGTGTGAATGCAGTTGATCCTACTCATCTCAACAGGCCTTCTTTAGCTGATGTAATTTTCACATCACAGGAACCAAGCAAATTATCATCACGGTTTTATTGTATTCTTTACTGTAAGTAAAAGTTCAGGATATCTGCCAAATCAGTGTCATACAGTGAGAATACACTTTTATCATCATTAGCATATGCATGTTTCATTTTTTTTTTTAATTACGAGGTCAAAACAAATTTTATTAATGTCATAAATCGATAATCCAGTGAAAAACTTTTCTCTGGTGATGTATGCTGGACTTCTCCAATCATTTAGTCCTCTTAAACCTGCCCTATTGGCTTACAATCAACTGCAAGCACGCATTTAGATCTGCCTTCTCCAAACAACAACTGATGAATTGAACCAAGTCACCCATTTTTATTTCTTTTTTTAAAATCACTCAGATGTACGTTACAATACAGAAGTAAAAATCTGTTGCTACTTTTCCATTTAATATACAGTTCTGGTCTTATTCTGAGTGGTTTATTAGTGCATGTTATTCCACAAATATTAGTTTTGGTGTTTTAAGCTACTGTTGTGGCAACACATCTCGATCTCACTATTTTATTTTTCTCATTGATTACCATTTCATGTAGACTTTCAATGAAAATCAGAAGCCGGTGTAATGAGAGAACACAATTTTTTTCAAGCTTATGCAGTAATGTTGCAGAAATCTGCAGGTTTTTGTGTTTATTTAAATAGTCCATTTACTAACAGCAAAAAGGGTGCCGTTGTCTTTTTTGGTCTTGATCATTTCAATGGCAAAATATACAGCGATTATTTAGAGCATACTACAATACTAAATACATTGAATCAGTTGTGTCTTATGTCTGACTGGGCGATTGAAGTGTGTTATGTATTTGAAATACCTTTAAAAATATCCTGGGTCTGAAAGAAATCCTCAGTGTCCATGTCAAAAGTTGTTTGTAAATTAAACGCCTTATCGATGTGTTCTATTGATCTGTTAGTGGACTGTTGGAGGCACTAAAACCAAAAAGAAGGGGAAACCTAGCAAAGGGCCCGAAAAGAAGAACACAGTCAAGAAAAGAAAGGGCAAGGCGGCTTCATCCGGCAGCTCAAATGGAGGCAGCTCAGCAGAGAGTTCGGCTCCAGAGGAGGGTAAGGCAGCGGTTTGGATTCTGTAATGCTGTTTTTTGGAAAAGTACATTTCAAAAGTTGTTTATCCCTGCTTTGTTTCATAAGGTGAGGTGTCAGACTCCGACAGTAACAGCTCATCCTCCAGCTCAGATTCTGACTCGTCATCAGAGGATGAGGTTTTCCGGGATGGTTATGGAGATGATCTAATGGGGGATGAGGAGGACAGGGCCCGTTTGGAGCAAATGACGGAAAAAGAGAGAGAACAGGAGCTGTTTAACCGTATAGAGAAGAGAGAAGTCCTCAAGAGGAGGTGAGAGGAGTTTCAAAACAGATCCGAGTGGCAAAGGTCTGAATTAGTCTTAATGAGCATTAAAATACTGCAATATTCTCAATGTTGTATCTTATCTTTATTCTATATTTTCAGTTGTCATTTTAATTTTAGTTTAGGCTTCAGTATTTTGAAGTGCCTCTATTATGCTTTTTCAGATATTACCTTTCATGCAATGTGTAATATAGCTGTTTGTGAATGTAAAAGGTCTGCAAAGTTTTGAAGATCAAAGTGCATGATAAATAGTAGTTGTCTCCTAAAAGAAAGAATCTGAACTGGCATGAACTCGGATTCTGAACTGCAGAAACGAGTCATCATCATTTTGCATAATGGCAGCCTATGGTCTTCATTGGCTGCCTCTGAACGACGTCTACTTTGACCCTCCGTCAAACACTGTAGTTGTAGCTGAGGCCTGGAAGAGTTTGGTTTATGTTGTCAACATGTAAAGAAAACAGGCACTGATTTCTGTGCTGCGAGTCCACTTTGCATACACTTCAAAAGGATGATGACTCATACTAGAATTGATATGGAAAAAACAACACCGTTGTTACTGTTCGTATCGCTGTGTATCAGATATGGTAAAAGGCGTTTTGTTTTCGACGTGCTGTAAGTGGTAGACCAATCACAACAAACTGGGCCATCTGGCCAATCAGAGCAGAGTAAGCTCTCGGAAAAGAGGAGTTTAGAGAGGCTAAATCTTTGAACGAACTGTTTTCAGACTCTTTGAGAAATAAGGTGATGTGCAATATATATTATGAGAAAATTAAAGTGTTTTTTTTTATTTTTTTATTTTTACATTGGATACATGTAAATCTATTGTTTTACTGTTGTTTAAATCTATTGTAGCACTTTAAATATATTTATATAGCTTTAATTTATTTTTTGGTTGTCATTTTAGTACTGAAACCTATTTCAGTTAGTTTCAATTTCTCATTTTTGTTTAAGTATTTTATTTTATTTCAGCTTTATTTGAATTACCGAGAAAAACATTAGCTAATGCATTAGGTGTCAATTACAGAAAATTATTTTTAAATAGTTTTATTTATAATAACAACACTGGTTGTATTGTGCAGAAATAAATTCAATCTTTCTCTGAATGAAGGCAGAATAATTTGTAAAGAAACGGTTCTTATCAGTATATGTTTTTCTCTCAATAAGGTTTGAAATAAAGCAAAAACTGAAGACAGCGAAGAAGAAGGAAAAGGAAGAAAAGAAGAAGAAACAGGAGGAGGAGCAAGAGAAGAGAAAACTGTCTCAGGTCCCCGACACTCAGGTGGTAAGTAAACTGTATAGCCAACAAGCCTGTTCTAAAATAGGAATGCAAATATGGTTTTACACTCGTTTCCCCTCTCTCTATTCATGCAGGTAATGTCCCATAACAAAGAGAGGCGGATTAAGAGAGATGAGAAGCTGGACAAGAAGTCACAGGCCATGGAAGAGCTGAAAGCAGAAAGAGAGAAGAGGAAAAACAGAACTGGTACTTTTCTTACCGCTTTCTCATTGTAAATCAGACAATATTGAATAACAGACTGAATTTAAAATAAGAATTAATCATTAAAATACAAAATAGCCCTATTTACCCTAGAAGATGATAACTGGATGCCACACATGCAGGCCGATCTAACTACAATGTACATACTAATGTTTAAAACTGGTCCTTTATTAAGCATAAAAAAAACAAAAAAACAATGGCCTTTATATAGTGTATTGTACAGAAAATTTGCATTCTGTAGCCAGTGATGCCAGTATCTGATCTATAACCTTTAACCTTTCAGCTGAGCTCCTTGCCAAAAGGCAGCCGCTGAAGACAAGTGAGGTCTATTCAGATGATGAAGAGGAGGAGGAAGATGATGATGACAAGTCTTCAGTAAAGAGTGACCGCAGCTCAAGGTCTTCATCTTTTGATGAAGAGGAGGAGTAAGTATTAGACGATTTACCTTCTTTACATTAACTTTCTTAGTATGAAACAACAATTAGGATAAAATGTTACATTATCAGTTAAACATAAAATAAAATTACATAATTAAAAAAATGTACTTGGACATATACACTACCATTCAAAAGTTTGAGGTGAGTAAGATTTTTTTTTAAAAGTGAAGTATTATTACAATTGAAAATAATTGTTTTCCATTTTATTATATTTTAAAATGTAATTTATTCATGTGGTGGCAAAACTGAATTTTCAGCATATTAGTATCAGTGTTGAAAAGTTTTTTTTTTTTTTTTTTTCAGGAATCTTTGATAAATAGAAAGTTCAAAAGAACAGCATTTATTTGAAATATACATCTTTTGTAACATTATAAATATTTTTCACTTTTGATCAATTTAATGCAACAAAGGTATTAACTTCTTTCAATACAAAAATCTTACTGACCCCAAACATTTCAGTAGTGTATGTATATATTATGTAAATTTATGTATACGTTTTATAATTCATATACTTCTAGGTTTTAAGTTTATAGATTCATAAAACAGTATTGTAGTTTTAGATAGATATAGATATATAGATATAGTGTGACAGTTCTGTCCCTCTGTAATAAGCATGTTTATCAACTATGCACCTGTATTTCAGGAAAGAGGAGGCTCCGCCCAAGTCCCAGCCAGTGTCATTACCAGACGAGCTTAATCGGATCCGGCTGTCCCGTCACAAACTGGAGCGCTGGTGTCACATGCCTTTCTTTGCTAAAACTGTTACTGGTTGTTTTGTTCGAATTGGCATTGGAAACAGCAGCAGCAAGCCTGTTTATCGAGTCAGTGAAAACATTTTACAGTTTCTCATCTATTCGTGTTATAAATATCTTTCAGCTTTTGTGATACCACAAACAATTGCAAACACGCATTTTAAAAAATCACATGGAGTATACAGAGTTATTTCTGAAATTAAATCCTGCAGGTGGCTGAAATCATCGATGTTGTGGAGACGGCTAAAGTTTATCAGCTAGGGTCCACACGAACAAATAAAGGCCTTCAGCTCCGGTATGTTTGCACAGGAAAGCCGATTATATGTGCGATCATCTCTTTGTCGTCCATGACTTGTGTAATGTGTATTGCATGTTTGCAGACATGGAAATGACATGCGCGTCTTCAGACTTGAGTTTGTGTCCAATCAGGAGTTCACTGAAAGCGAATTCATGAAATGGAGAGAGGCGGTGAGTTTTAAATGTGGAATATACATTAACAAAAATTATCTCATTTGTACTTTAAATTTATTTAATTTACATTATGTAAACTAAATTTGAATTGGGGGTTGATTTTAGTTGCATTTTTAGGTTAATTGTAAAACTGCAGTCACACTGTAGCATTATGGGATATGCATGTCCAGTAGTAACCTTGTTGCTGCCCCATAGATGATGTCAGCAGGAATGCAGTTTCCCACTCTAGATGAGATCTCTAAAAAAGAGCAGTCCATCAAGGAGGCGGTCAACTACAAATTTAATGACAAAGACATTGAGGATGTAAGTCCCACTGATATCATTTCCTGTTGTCCTTAATACAGGATATCTGATGGTTGTCAACTTTATCATTGTATTAATGTGAATTATTTTTATGACAGATTGTCAAAGAGAAGGACAGATTCCGAAAGGCGCCACCGAACTACGCCATGAAGAAAACGCAGCTTCTCAAAGAGAAGGTTGTAATGATTGGATATATTACACATAGATATGCCCTTGTGTTGTTTAAGTGCCTACTTGTTCTCATGCTAATCATGCATAACTTGTGTGTACAGGCCATGGCTGAGGAGAGTGGGGATGGAGAGAAGGCGAAAGTTCTGCAAGATCAGTTGAATGAGTTGGAGGAGAGGGCAGAAGCACTTGACCGACAGAGAACCAAAAATATCTCTGCCATCAGGTCAGAAACGCACATGCACTACTACTACTACTACTACTCACTACTCAAGTCAACTACTCAATAGTTTGGAGTCTGTAAGATGTTTTTAATGTTTTTGAAAAAAGTCTCTTATGCTTACCAAGCCTGCAGTTATTTGATTAAAAAATACAGTAAAACAGTGATGTTGTGAAATATTATTACAATTTAAAATAACTGTTTTCTATTTTAATATATTTTAAAATGTAATTTATTCCTGTGATGGCAAAGCTGAATTTTCAGCATCATTACTCATTACATCATTACAGTCTTCAGTGTCACATGATCCTTCAGAAATCATTCTAATACGCTGATTTGGTAATCAAGAAACATTTCTTAAAATTACCAATGTTGAAAATAGTTGTGCTGCTTAAGATTTTTGTGGAAACTGTGATAATTTCCCCCACAGGATTCTTTGAATAGAAAGATCAAAGGAACATTTATTTCAAATTGAAATATTTTGTTACAATATTATGTCTTTACTGTCACTTTTGATCAATTTAATGCATTCTTGGTGAGTAAAAGTATTAAAAAAAAAAAACTCATCCCAAACTTTTGAACAGTAGTGTACGTACACACACACACACAAACAAACCCTCTAACCCCTCCTCTTCATAATAATTTTTCTTTTTCAGCTATATCAACCAGAGGAATCGGAGTTGGAATATTGTGGAGTCTGAGAAGGCATTGGTGGTAGGTGTTGTTTTTTTTTTTTTTTTTTTTTTTTTTTTTTTGAGTTGTTACTCTCCTAAAGAACATTTTTAGTATCTAAAAGGTCTTGGTTGTGTTTCAGGCAGAGGGTCAGAACGCGAAGAACCAGCAGATGGATCCATTCACCAGACGGCAGTGTAAACCGACTATGGTGTCCAATGTGAGGCATCTTTCTACTTCACTTTTATTCTCATCCTTTTTTGATCATTTTAAAAAAAACTTAATTTTCTTTCTATTTTTTTTCAAAGGCGAGAGATCCCTCAGTTCACGCTGCTATTTTGGCTCATCTTAACCAGAAATATGGTTCAGGCTCAGGCCAAGACAACAGCCAGCAGGCTAATAAACAGGTAACACACACTCACAAACAAGCCCACAGCAACATGAGCCTGTTCTGACCTTGAATTCACTTGTTTAACTTGTTTATTATGCAGGGCCAGGCTAGCCAGAAAGACAAAGACATTACCAAGCCAAACAGTGACCTCTCAGAGGACCTTTTTAAGGTTCACGACTTTGATGTCAAAATTGATCTACAGGTTCCTAATGCTGGTAAGTGTGTCTCAGGTCTAATAATTATATTACTATTTTGCAGCTGGAAAGCAGTGTTTAATTTACTACAGTTTAAATGGGGGTTGGTTTCATTTATGTACACGCATCGGCCACTTTATTAGGTACACCTTGCTAGTACTCGGTCAGACCATTTTGCCTTTAGAACTACCTTAATTCTTTGTGGCATAGATTTAAGCATGCTTGAAACATTTCTCAGAGATTTTGGTCCATATTGACTTTATAGAATCATGAGGTGCTGCAGATTTGTCGGCTGCACATCCATGATCTGAATCTCCCGTTCCACCCCATCCCAAAGGTGCTTTATTGGATTGAGATCTGGTGACTGTGGAGGCCATTTGAGTATAGCAAACTTTACACCATTGAACTAGATTTACAAAAAAGACAAGTAAACAGTTAGTAATAAAAAGAACAAATAAACAAAGAGAAGAGATAGTAAGAATGCACAGCTGGTATTGGTGTATTGATACTGCAAATTGAGACTCATCAGACCAGGCAACGTTTTTCCAATCTTCTATTGTCCAATATTTAGTGAGCCTGTGTGAATTGTAGCCTCAGTTTTCTGTTTTTAGCTGACAGGAGCGGAACCTGGTGTGTCTTCTGCTGCTGTACCCCTGAATCTGCTTCAAGGTTCATTGTGTTGTGTGTTCAGAGATGCTCTTCTACATTCCTTGGTTGAGTTACTGTTGCCTTTCTATCAGCTCAAACCAGTCTGGCCATTCTCCTCTGATCTCTGGCATCAACAAGGCATTTTCATCCACAGAACTGCCGCTCAATTAATATTTTCTCTTTTTTGGACCATTTTCTGTAAACCCTAGAGATGGTTGAGCGTGAAAATTTCAATAGATCTGCAATTTTTGAAATACTCAGACCAGCCCATCTGGCACCAACAACCATGCCACAATCAAAGTCACTTAAATCACCTTTCTTCCCCATTCTGATGCTCAGTTTGAACTTCAGCAGATCGTCTTGACCATGTCTACATGCCTAAAGGCGATTTTTGGAATCCGATCATATTTAGCAATTGTGAATGGCAAAAAAAATCACATGAAATGCGTGTTTTTTTTTTGTTTTTTTTTTTTAAACGAATCCATTTTGAGCTGCATTCATATGTGGTTTGAAATCCTACTCGAATGGCATTTCTGGAAATTTTCAGTCTGACCGCTCTAATCTGATTTCGCATGGTTTGTCACTTTCTCACGTCTCGTGAAATGTCAGACGTTATAGAAAACATGCTGAAAGTTGCTGCAGAAACAAGGTTGTGCTTTTATGCAGAATGCTGGTCGAGCAGAAGATTATAATATAATGAAGTAATGTTTTAAAACCGGTGGAGATGACAGCACAGAATAAAGCCACACATACCAGCCTTCTACATTTCTGCCGCTGCCTCAGAAGTCGCAGTAGTCCAGCACAGCGGCTAGATATTATGTTGTAAATAAGATAACATCTGTATTGCAGATCCCTCCACGTTGTTGTTTTTGGCGTATGCCCATTGACGCAACGTCATTGCCATAGAAACCAATGCAGATATTCGGGAAAACGAAAGAACTACATGGACACACAAATCAGATCCGAACAGTTGCGATAAACAATGTGGAGAGTCAATAATTTAGATCAGATTCCAATCAGATACACTGATTAGATATTTGCATTAATGAGCAATTGAACAGGTGTACCTAATAAAGTGTAAGAACTTTTATAATGTTATAAAAGATTTCTATTTTAAATAAATGCTGTACTTTTGAACTTTCTATTCACTAAGAATTCTGAAAAAAATATTTATCACAGTTTCCACAGAAATATTAAGCAGCTCGATTGTTTAACATTGATAATAAATAGAAATATTTCTTGAGCAGCAAATCAGTATATTAGAATGATTTCTGAAGGATCTTGTGACACTGAAGGCTGGAGTAATGATGAAATTTCAGCTTTGCCATCACAGAAATAAATTACATTTTAAAAATGTATTAAAAAGGATTTTGAAAATTGTAATATTTCACAATATCACTATTTTACTGTATTATGATCAAATAAATTCAGCCTTAGAAAACACAAGACTTCTTTCAAAAGCATTAAAAAAAATCTTACTGATCCCAAACTTTGGAATGGCAGTGTATATGAATCTGATCCTATGATGTGAAATCTTCAATTTTATAATTTTATTTCTATCATCAACAGAATCAAAGTCTTTGTCGGTGAGTTCAAATGCATTGCCTGTTAAAGATGGGGCGCCACGCCGATCTCTCAACCTGGAGGACTACAAGAAGAGACGAGGACTCATCTGACCTACGTTTTTATCCTCCCCTGCATGATTGGACACCTGTTCCGGGAGTCTAAAGCTGCGGCCTCCCCTGTGTGTGTGTGTGTGTGTGTGTATGTGTGAGTGAGTGTGTTTGGGAAAGTGTGAGTGTGTGTGTGAGAGAGAGAGTGTGTGTGTATGATAAAGAGAAAGAATAAGTGCGTACCTTTAAGGCTGAGCGTGTCAGAGACTGTACGAGTGTGTATGTAAATGTTTCACCTGTTTGTAAGAGGAAATATTCATGAATAATGATAACTTTCAGGTCTTTTCCTGCAAAGGGTCAATTTTTGAGAGATGAAAATTCCTCTGCATTATTTACGGCGTGTGCCGACGTGAGAACAGAAGTGCATTACCTCTGATTCTCCTTTTCGTACCAATGTATGCAGCATATTTTCTCCCTCTCAGACCCTCACAGAAACAGCCCTTTTATATCCAAGCTTGTGAATGACTATCTCAAAGGACACTATTAAAAAAAGACAATACACATCTTGGGGTTTTTTTGAAAGTTATTTTTAGTTGTCAATAACGTGATTGGGTCTGCCTCGCTCCCTTGTTCCTCTTGAAAACGCTCTGAATTTTTGAAAGCTTTTCTTCACCCCCCAACCCATGTGTAATGGGTTGTTAGGACAGCCCTGTTTAACTCCACTTTCTGGTTTTAAAGGCTGAGGGGCCGACCAATCAGAGGGGGAGTCTGACAATGACATCACACTCCCTAAAGATAAACGTTTGTTTCATGTAAGACAGTGATCAAATAAACGTGTCTGCCATGGGCAAGAAAACAGAATTGATGTATTTTTTTGTTTTGTTTTTACTGCTTTTTATCTTCCACATCCCTCTGTCTCTCTCAGAGCTGATGTAAGTGTTATTGATCATTAATTATTGATGAAGTCTTTTAGTCAGTTCTCGTATCGTTGTGGCATGCCTTGTAAATAAGCGATCTTGAGTGAGCGCTGCTGAATAAAGGAGGAAATGTTTCATAATCCCTGTGTTTGTGTATTCACTATTCTTGCTCATATTTGTACTGTGGTTTTTCATATAAGTTTGAAGAGAAAATTGCAATTTTAAACCAAAGCAGTAAAAATTAAAATACATCCTATATTCACTTAATATAACAAATTGGTGAAAATAGGGATAGCTTAAAAATTATTTTTTAAATTGTAAATTATATATGTGACCACAAAATGTTTAATGATTTAATGGGACCATGAAAAATTACTGCGTGGTAAGAAAGAACAGAGGCATTAATATGTAATTATATATATATATATATATATATATATATATATATATATATATATATATATATAATATTACATTACAGAAAGGGACTTTGGAATGGCCCAATTACAATCAGGCAGAGCAACAATATTCAACGTTTTTCCAGTCAGGCAATGTGCAGAGCGCACTGTTATGGGTCCTTCGTGTAGTTCCTGGTCCACGTCGGTCTGGATCAGAATGAGAAACTGGATTAAAAACAGTCACCGATAAGCGATCAAGACACCAGTAGACACAATTCCCCATGATATTCTCCGAAAAAATGTCCCTGCAAGATTTATTTACTTTCTGAACGATCGGAGCCCCTTCAGGTACACAAATCTAACCTTAAATGCAGTTATTGGGCTGCAGACGTCAAACTGACAATGCGATGCTCAACACTGCTGTAATTTTGTTTAGAGGATTTACTGATTTACAATTGAACACATGTAATTTACTCGATAACTAGGCGAAGTGTAGTGGATAGTGACGTTAAACTGACAGCTGACAGTTTTGTGTAAATAAACCGTGTTAAGTGGATTTGATCGCGAAATGTAAACAAATAATATTTAGAAAGAAATGTCAAAATCTACAGATAAACAATTGTTCCTTTATTATGCTTAGTATAATAAATTGATGAAATTTGACATGTTTTTAATATATATATTTTTCATGTTAGAGAATATTAGCATTGATTTAAATGTGAGGAGTTTAAAAGCTCTGGACGTGGATCCAGAGTATACTTTAAGGGATGGGTTTGGTTTTCAACTCGTATTTGCATTGAAGAAGTCAAACATTACAGATATGCTGACTGATCATGTGATTCACGTTGGTATCTCAGATTAAAAAATGATCTGTTTTTCTGTTTTGCAAGAAACAGGGGTGACAAATTATATAGCAGGCATGTCTTCACTTTAACATCTATGCATGCATGTTTTCTATTCCAGAGGATCTTAGGATGTCTTGGCTTGTTGATCTTGCCGGGAAGGCCGAGGACTTCCTGAATAAAGTGGACCAGGGTGCAGCCAGCACTTTGAAAAAAAACACTCATCAGTCCTCTCTGTCCTACAACAGCCCTGACACCAAAGATTCCAACCAGTACAACTCTGCAGATTACAGCTCCACCCATGATCAACAGCACAGGGACTCCATCTCTGCCATCTCTCCATCTTCAGCCTTCATCTCCACAGCTGCTGGGAAAATAAAGAAATCCAAAGCCACGGTTTTGGCCGGTACAGCTAATGTCTCCAGCGCTATGCCTTTGGGTTCTAGCAGCAAAGTATCGTCCAACTTTGTGCGACCCAAAAAGCCAGAAGTGGACGACGATTTGCTCTTTGACTTCTTGAACAGTTCGGACCCACCACAGAGCGAAAGAAAGGAGGTCAGGAGAGAAACTGCGTCTAAAGCTGTGGGCCCTATGGGGGGGTCAACTCAGACCCAGATGCCCCCTCTCTCTGTGGCCAGCGATCTCCAGATGGGCCCTTCTGTCGCTGCAACCCCGTCCTCCACACAGGGGCTGTCCAGAAATTCCAGCCTCAGCTCTCTCTCAAACAGCTCACACAGCGTTAAAACAGAGGATGGCTCCACTCGAGATCAAAGCCAAGGTACAAAAGATACATCATGTGTTCTGACATTTGGTTCATTTCATTGGTCTGAGGGCAAGAATTTTGGCCTATTTAAAATGACAGAGAAGAGATGATCGCTTAGTTTAAAGGGTACATAACACACACAGTTTCCGCCAATCTCATGTTAATCTTGAGTACCTATAGAGTAGTATTGCATCCTTCATATCTCCGAAGAGTCTTTAGTTTTATCATATTTATAAAAGACAGATATGCTGTACCTTTCCGAAAACAGCCGAACTCGTGCAGGCGTGCAGTGGGCGGAGCTAAAGAGTCACGAGCACACACACACACACACACACAATACATCGTGGCATTATCCCTGGATAACTTTTGATTCACTATACGTTCGTGTTGTTTACATTATATGCACTTACGCGCCGATTACCAATAAAAAAGAAATTTGATGCAGTTTCACTTACCGCCTGCGCTTTCGACTCATGACCGGGAACAAACAAACACACTTGCAGAACTCCGTTGCTGCTCCGGAAAAACAAACTGCATCCACTGTTTCCTTAACGCTGGGTTATTTGGGAAGCTGAACAAGGTAATCTTTCCCTCACAACCAAAAACACACTTCTTTAGTGACATTGTTGATTTCGTGGTCTAAAAACAAAATGACAAATCTTTCTCGAGCAGGTCCTGTGCAGCGCTGCCAACGGCTTCCGTAACCTGAACAAAGCTCTTTGATGGCGCGCTCTCGCTCTCGCTCTCGCTCTCGCTCTCGCTCTGGTTGATGTGTGCACGCGCTCATCCAGGAGAAGTGCCCATACAAGCAATTCCTCCCTTTATGACGTCATTCAGGGCCATACTCGAAAAAAACTTTCCAAAACTTGTTTGAATCCTGAAGGAGTGTATTTGGCACAGAAATACTCTGTCATACGTCCAACTTGTTTTTTGAAATTTTGGCCATGTTTAGCATGAGAATCCAAATCTTTAACAGTGTAAATAATTCAGAATGCATAACATAGCATTAGACACCCCCCCCCCCCCTTTTATTGAAACTCAAAGATCTTCCTTCAGTTTAAGTAAAAAGGGTCTACCTGAACATGCATGCATCAATGTGGAAAAATATTTTATATTTAATATAATAATGCATAATATTAATGGTAATAATAATAAAAATAAGAATATTAATTAATATATGGTAAATTAATATAACATTCAAGGAGCCCAGCTCCAAAAAGCAGTATAGTAGATAGTGGATACAACTTAAATGGACCATAATGAGGTCTAAGTCTACTTTTAGGCCAGGGACAGAGTAAATGTAAAGACTTCTTTGTCACTTCATTGTCCACTTTAAAGTACTATTTATTTGTCATGCCCGAAAACTGATAAATGGCTGATTATTTATAATATTCTTTTTATTATTTTGTCTTACATGTACAATTAAAAAAATCATAGAGTTCATAGAGTTTGTATATACAAAATTGTTTTGTCTTTTTTTTTCTCTAAGTTTACCT
Organism: Coreius guichenoti; assembly: GCA_039654105.1. NCBI lineage: Eukaryota > Metazoa > Chordata > Actinopteri > Cypriniformes > Gobionidae > Coreius > Coreius guichenoti. The sequence goes on from CM077179.1 coordinate 19,340,385, forward strand.
TATTGTTATTTATTGAATCTGTATTTGCCATGAAATAACCTGTGAAGCTGAAATGGAAATACAGTTAAATATTATTAAACATATTATTTTGTCTAAATAAAATTATTTGATCGATTTTGTCTAAATTTAACACTAAAAACAAAAAACAATTCAAATTCTACAAGAGAATTTAGGCAAAATGTAGGCCTTTACTAAAGTTTTGATCTCATGTAGTTCTTCCTCTTTGAATCTTATTTAATATCTTCTGTCCAGCTGTTGTTCCAGAGAGTTTGAACCCAGAGCTGGATGTTCCCGCAGAGGACCAGCCAACACCGGAGATCCCACATCAGGACCGCCATCAAGAGCTTCAGCAGCAGGGCCAGGAACAGGTGATCTCCAACCTTCGTCTCGAGAACCAGCTTTTACGCAATGAAGTCTCTTCTCTCAACCAGGAGATGGCCTCTCTAATCCAGAGAGCCAAAGACACGCAGGCGGGTGAGCCAGAGAGATTTCTGATTCTGACCTGTGTTTGTTGAACTGTATGCTTCATTCAGTATTAGGTGTATACTATTATAGTATTTATTAATATTTTGAATTAGCTTTTATTTTTGTATCTTCAGTTTTCTTTTTAATTTTAGTTTCTTTTAGAAATTTTGTTATGTGCTTTTGTCATTTTTATCATTATTTTTTTTTAATATTTCTATTTAGCTTTCCTTTGTTTTTATTTCAGTTTTAGTTGTAGTCATTTTAGTACTTAAATCCACCATGAAATCAAAATGGACAGTTCTTGTTTTTTTCATTGGAATATTGCAGTTTATTAAATGATTTACCAATACACAGCGGGTTTTTTTTCATGTGCCGTCATTATCTATCAAAATAATTTCCCCTCCTTCTTGCAACAACATCTCTTCTATTCTCTGACGACGTGTTTACTGGCGCGAGGGCAGGGAAACCTGTCACTCACATGAGATCGACCAATAGCAAACAACAATGATCCAATCAATTGCTGATGGACAAAATCAAGTCCCGCCCTAGATTTTTTTTCCCCATTCAAGAAGTCGGATATTCAACAATTCTGATTTTCAGAATTTTCAGAAGTTTTTCATCTAATATTTATTTTATATCAGCTTTATTTTAATTACAAAAAAATTAATTAACAAAAAAGTTTTAATTAACAATAGCAACACTGCTATGAAAATAATAGTAAAATAAGTACAGAGGTGTATGCCAGGTACACACTGCTCGATTTTAGCCCTGATTTTCACTCACCGACAGTTTTGTGGAAATCGCCAACAAATGCCTGAAATCAGAGGCAAATCGGTCCTTGTAGTGTAGGCAAATCGTGTAGTGTGTGTTATCGATGACGCGATCTGACAGAAGCGCCGATGCCCCTGAGATAATTAGCATTCTAAATATCTGGACCTGTCTTCATCTCATTCATGCAATGTGAAATGTGTTATGGCTGGAAATAACATTGGTGACAACTTACAGCCAATGAGAGAGCAAGATACAGGACAAGGGAAAGTTCAGAGGGAGGAGTCATAGACCTGCAACAGAACATCAGCAAGCATGGCTTCTGCAAGCAACCATTCTCACCTTCATATTCTTCATCTTTCTTTTTCACTGTAAATCAGGGCACAGACAACTTCGCAAACTGGCTACTGTTTTTAACAGGAATAAATCCAGTCTCGCAGGAGAACTCCTGTCTCACACGTGATTTTACGTTATTTCTTGTATCACTTCTTGCGTGTGTTTGATTGTGAAACGGAGTTTGTAGACCAGGCAAAGTTGTCTGCGATTCTTCCTATTGAAATGTTGTGTAATGTGTGACCCCCCCCGTCGCCCATCCGTCATGTAATGTGCACACAGCAGCAACTAAATGGTACCCCAGACAGTCGTGTAGTGTGAGAAGAACAGCGATACAACGACTTTGAAAATCGTGCAGTGTGTACCCGCCGTTAGGAAGCCATTAAATGATCATTTCCTCCATTTGTGTAGAGGTGAACCTTGCCAGAGCTCGTGCTGACAAGTGGAACTCTGACCAGTCTCGCGTTGATCGCACGGTCCGAGAGCTGAGTGCGCAGGTTGATGACCTCACAGAAGCCCTGTCGGCAAAAGATGGTCAGCTGGCGGTCCTGAAAGTGCGACTGGACGAGGCAGATCAGCTACTGAAGGCACGAAGCTCAGCCCTTGAGGAAGCTCAGAGCGAGAGGGTCAGGTTGGTCTCTTCAACAACTCAAAGAAGCAGAACATCACTTCTGGTTTAGTTGACCATCTGATGTTAATCCATATCTTCTCTTCTGTGAATAAACAAACCTCTTATGCTATTTGGTGTTTTTTGTGTTTTAGGATTCTTCAGGATCAAAGTGAGGGCAGCAGTCTTCAGTCTCAGGCTTTACAGACACTACAGGAAAGAGTAAGAGATGCAGACTCAGCAGTTAAGAGAGAACAGGAGAGCTACAGACAAATGCAGGTGAGTTGACAGGTGTAAAGCAAAACAAAAAAACAGGATTTATGTTGCAATCTCCAAAGTCCAAAGACATTCTGTAGGATCTAGAGATCAACAGATGGACTTGGTAGATCTTAGTTACGTGCCATTTTCTCACAGAGTGAGTTTGCAACACGGCTGGCGAAGGTGGAAGCCGAGCGTCAGACATTGGCGGAGTCGTTAACGAACGCAGAGCGCCGGGCGACGGAAGAGAAACAGAGAGCTGAGGAACTACAGCAACAGGTCAAGAGCGCCCGATCTGCAGCAGAGTACACCAAACAGGAACTACAGGACTACAAAAACAAAGCCTCACGGATACTACAGGTATCATTTTCTCTTTATTTTCACATCACCTTTTATCTCTGTTTGATAAGCGTATGAAGTATAATGGGTGTGTGTTGTTCCTCTAGTCTAAGGAGAAGCTGATCAGCAGTCTGAAGGAGGGCTCAGGTCTGGAGGTGCTGGAGGGGGCCGGGGCCGGAGTTGAACTCGAAGACCTACGTCATGAGAAAGAGTTGCAAAGAGAAGAAATTCAAAAACTACAGGCCCAAATACAGAGTTTGCGAACAGAGATACAGGTACAGATGCAGATCAAGGCTGGGCAATATGGCCGAAAAAAGGCAGATTTTTTTTTTAGACTTAAAGTTATTTAGTGTATCTCCTTATTTTTGTGGGTTTGCTTTTAAATTACTTTAAAGGCTGAAGGACCAAAATGTATACCAAACAATGAATTTACACTAAATTAACACAACTAAAAATTTGATTTAATTATTTTTTGGGTTACACTTTATTTTAATGTGTCCCCATTACAGTGTAATTATACATTTAAGTACTGAGTAATAGTTATTGACTACATGTACTTACTATAGGGTTAGGGTGGGAATAGGGTTTGGTTTAGGGTTAGTTGCATGTAATTATGCCTAATTTATAGTTATTACTATAGTAAATACATGTACTAAAATAAAGTGTTACCATTTTTTGTTTATATGCATCACTATAATAATACATGGTAATAAATAGTAATATTTACTTATTTATTTATAATAAATGTTTTAAGAAATATATGTATTTCTCACATTAATAAAAGCATAATTTAAAATCTAAATATTTACAATGTTGCTTCATTTTAATTGCCTACAAAATCATTGGAAATATATCAATAGATCATTTTATATATTATTACAAATGTAGCTGGAAAATTGTAGAAAACGTGTCTTGATTATTCCACGGTAAACTAAAAATCAGATTTAATTATATTCATTTATATGCATCACTATAATAATATATGGAAATAAATAACAATATTTGCTTTATTTTCCGCTTCTATTTTTTCTAGGATCTGGAATCCCAGGCACTCAGTGAGACTGAGAACTGGAGAGAACAGCTGGCTGAAGTACAGGAACAACATGCCCAGCAGATCAGAGCCACACAGGACATAGAGGCAGAACTAGAGAGATCCAAACAGGTACTTGATATGGCACCATTCAGGTTTTTAGAGAGGGTGAATATGCTGAATAATGAGTGAATGTTGATTAATTTTAATGCAGGAACTGCAGTACATTGAAGAAGAGCATCATCGCACTAAAACCACCCTTCAGGGTCGCGTCAAAGACCGAGAAGATGACATCCAGAAGCTTAGAAACCAGGTACCCCACACACACGTGTGGACACTAATTTATGAGGATGGAACAGCAATTAAGGTTTTACAGTAAGCATGTTTAAAAGAAACCTCTGTGCACTAACTCAAAGTTTTTCTGAATTTTGATGGGGAATTTCATAATTCTCCTGCTAGCTGACCAATAAGGCGCTGAGCAACAGCAGTCAGGCGGAGCTGGAGGGCCGTTTGCACCAGCTGACAGAGACGCTGATTCAGAAACAGACCATGTTAGAGGCCCTGGGTACAGAGAAAAACTCACTGGTCTTTCAGCTGGAGAGGCTGGAACAGCAACTGAAGAGCCTGCAGGGTGGTCAGAACAATGCCTCACACATCAATATGGCTGCCATGGAGGGACCAGGTCAGTACACTGCATGATGGGACTGGATTTATAGGACTTTTTTAAATCAAACCACTCAACTCCATCTTATTTGAATGGAACTATTTAATTTTTGACAGCCCAACATGATTGTCTGTGTACAGGTGCTAGGCAGAGGAACACGCCAATCCTGTTTAGTGATGCAGACGGACCGGGTACAGGAGTGTATGGGAAGGTTCGTAACGCGGCCAGCACCATCGACCGCTTCAGGTAACTGCGTCCCTGGAAATCTGCTAAATGTATTTTACAGTGTTCCAATAACATTAAACTTTTTTTTTTTTTTTTTTCGTTTCCTCCAGTATACGTTTGGGAATCTTTCTCAGACGTTACCCCATGGCCAGGGTCTTTGTTATTATTTATATGGTAAGTTCACAGCGTGTCAAGGAATGTTTGAAAGTAAAAATTAAGAAATCACACTTTCAGGGAAAAATTTTATGTTTTTAGTGTGTTTGTGTTTTTTATGTGTTGAAAATATGTTTTTCATTGCAGGCACTACTACATCTTTGGGTAATGATTGTCCTTTTAACATACACACCAGAGATGCATCACAATCATCCTGATGGGAGATAAAGGACTTTCTAGCTATAATAATACATAATAATCTGTTTGTGATTAGTGAAAGTTAATAAAGGTTAAACTTATGGAGATTTCAGGCTGCTGTACAGTGGCTCAATACGCATTCATATACAATTTGCACAGACATGCTGTTGGCTGTTTTTTTTCTCTCTCTCTCTCTCTCTCTCTCTCTCTCTCTCTCTCTGTTACACTCACATTTCCCCTCATTCCACCTCATTTATTTTCTGTCTTGGCCCATTTTCAGTAAAGTTTGGTCTTAAGAGCAGTGTAAAGTGAGAAATTTAAGGTGTAATTTAAAGGTGTGGTTTTATTCGATTAAAAATGAATCTCTTTTCTTTTAATCATCTCTATTTCATGCAAATGTAATCATGATTATTTTTGTTACAGAAAATAACAGATTGTATTCCTCACACTGTAAAGCAGATTTATCTTAATAAATATTAACAGAGACATAATCTTTATTCTCCCAGCTGTTTTTGTGACTCGTTATATAGAAGTACAGATGGGCACCGGAGTGGAGATAATGAGGAAAATATAGAAGTTGCTAAAATATAATTTAAATGAATAATATTTAAAAATAACAGATACATGCATTTTAATATATAATTAATTATACACTACTGTTTAAAAGCTTGGGGTTAGTAAGATTTTGGAATGTTTTTTAAAGAAGTCTCTTATGCTCATGGAACCTGCATTTATTTGATCAAAAATACAGTAAAAAAGTAATACTGTGAAATATTACAGATTAAAATTGTTTTCTTTTTAAATATATTTTAAAATGTAATTTTATTCCTGTGATGGCAAAAATGAAATTGTATCATTACTCCCGTCTTCAGTGTCACATGATCCTTCAGAAACTGAATCAACACTGAACTGACTTCAGCTGAGCAATGACACTGTTTTCTTTTAGAGCTGCTGTACAGCCAAAATGAACTCTGTTTGCATCATTGAATCATTTTCCTGTTATCACTGTAAAGCTGCTTTGAAACAATCTGTATTGTATAAAGCACTATATAAATAAAGGTGACTTGACAGAAATCATTCTAATATGCTGATTTGGTGTTCAAGAAACATTTATTATTTTTATTAGTTATCAATATTAAAAACTGTTATTAGGATTCTTTGATGAATAGCAGCTTCAAACATCATTTATTTGAAATAGAAATCATTGTAAACTTTGTAAAAGTCTTTGCTGTCAGTAGTGTATATATTATATAATAAATATATCTTATGTCATTATATATTAATATTATCACATTTGCCACTACCACATTTGCTGTCCCACAAAAGCTGTTTATGGCCTCAGATATACTGTATATAGTTGGTTGCAGTACTCGTTCTGTCCAATGGCGTCGCTGTGGATGCGTGGGAAGTGTGAGCTGGATTATGTTGGTCCTCCACCGTCCCATAATCCATCTGTGCCGTCCACGTCCCCTGACTGATGATCAGTCCGGCTGTGATGGCCGCGGTTGAGCTGGCACTTTATCCGCGTGAAAAACACAGCGACCCAAAACAAACCCGTACCAGAAACCCGCCTGACCATATGTGGATATAACCCCGCGACCAGGTTTTCGTTATTGCCGTGGATTTAACGTTTATAATCCGGCGTTTTGTCTTTGTTTATGTCATGAAGTTTCGAACCAGCTGGAATGCGGATCTGCTACTGATGAATGATTATTACTTCTATTAAAAACAAACCAAAACATAAAACGCTAATTATTATTAGTTTGCCTGAGTACATGAAACACTCGTTCGCACGGATCTGTGCTGTGAAAGGCCCGGGTTGGTGATTAAGGGTTAGATCCGGTTCGGCTCGTCATGTCGTCCTGGCTGGGAGGGTTGGGCTCTGGCCTGGGTCAGAGTCTGGGTCAGGTCGGGGGAAGCTTGTCTTCGTTTACTGGACAGATCTCTAATTTTACCAAAGATATTCTTCTGGAAAGCGCCGAGGAAGTGGGAGGTAAGTTGACAACAGTCATGACATATCACTTCCCATACAGACTTTTAACACCTTGTACAGTAAGGACAGTTGTTTTGTTAAATGCTTATTATATCATTTAAAAACGGAAAGTTTTTGATAAAATTATTTATTATGCATCTATGTCAGTGAGCAACTATAGGCTAGTTACTGAATGTGACAGTTTTATTAGTTTATGAATGCAGTCAGTCCAGAGATAATTTATCTGTGAAATGTACTAATTGATTTTGTCTAATTGTTGAGATATAATTGTTCTGTCAGGTTTTTCTTTAAAAAAAATTAAAGAGAAAGTCCACTGAGAAATGGTCATTGTTTACATTTTGCTTATGCTATACCAAACCTGAATGACTGACTTTCATCTGAGGAACACAAAATGAAATGTTAGGGACCTACATTCTTCTTTCTATGCAATGAAAGTGAGTAGTGACTGAGGCTGTCATTCTGCTTAACATCTACTTTTGTGATGTCAGGGTGAGTAAATGGTTGGCAGATTTTTCATTTTGGTGGGCTGTCCCTTTAAGATTTACTTTGTCGTTCTGTCATACGTTGTCATATGGTGCTACAGTGCGCTTATATAATGGGATGAATTAATTAATTAAGACAGAGTAAAAGGTTTGTTTGGATACAGCAGTTGAATCCTTGTCAGAGATGTAGCAGTGGTTGGGTTTTAGGGACTTGATCTTAATCCAGAAAGTGCTGGACTGTTCTTAGTTCTGTGGATTCCTCTGTTTTCCTTTGCGAATGGAGACTTAATAATGAAGCACTTCGGTGGGTATCTCTGTCTTGTTCCTTTTATATCTGCTCGAAACCTTGCTGGTGTCATAAGTAAATATGCCCCTTTTGACCATTGGAGGAGTGGAACACACACACACACACACACTGAGAACTTTGATCAGCAGCTTCCAGCAAAGCAGACAGACCTCAAGTGCCTGTTAGCTTTCAAAACAGATTATACTAAAAGGTGGTGTGGCAAAAACGTTCTGTTCTCTAACATTAGGTATGATGAAACCATTGAACATCGTTTATTAAAGGCACAATATGTACGATTTTTGGATTAAAATATCCAAAAACCACTAGAACAGTGTTATACATTTTGTTGACTTGTGTACTCACATTATCCCAAATTTTTCCAAGAATGTTTAAATCCAGAGAAATAAGCCTTTTTTACCAGGACACGTACTGTGTCCGTGCGTCGCCTATTAATGACATCATACCTGTTACCCTCGATTTCCAGTTTTATTTTGTAGAAACCATGGAAACACCAAAGACGCTTTAATATATTATATGTTTTATTGGACAAGGGAACAACTGTTTAGAGACATTTATAGACAGAAAACTAGGCTAATTGTACAGTAATACAGCATTTTCTCCATCAGTTTTAAAATTAATTGCATACCATTTTGCAACACAAGCCATCCAGCATTTATTAATATGATATTCTGATATTGATCTAGCTTACTGCAGTGTGCAACAAGTGTCTCATAGCAGCCGCGGAGCGAACGCACAGAGTAACGTTATAACATCATTTTCAACACACTCAAATGTATCTAATGCGTTAAAACAGAGCTGCGTTACCTCACATACGCTTGACCAGAAGTAGAGGAAGCAGCGACTGTGGCATAATAAAAGTTCCGCGTGTCACGCTCGTCTCTCTTCAGCAATCGCTTCAGCGGCCTCGTTCAGCTCCTACAACACTCGGCCCTGCTCTGCTTCATAATACAGTAACGTTAATAATCTCATCCATGAACATGATTTCTGCCCGAGTCCCGTCCCGATTCTTTTCCACCGGCTGTGAGGTGAAGACTACAACTCCCAAGATTCCGCGCTCAATCTCGGCGTCATCAAGCTACGCCTTTGTTTTGAATAGGCGACCTCTAGTGGCAAAAAACTACATATTGTGCCTTTAATATAAATACAAACCCGATTCCAAAAAAGTTGGGACACTGTACAAATTGTGAATAAAAACAGAATGCAATGATGTGGAAGTTTCAAATTTCAATATTTTATTCAGAATACAACATAGATGACATATCAAATGTTTAATCTGAGAAAATGTATCATTTTAAGGGAAAAATAAGTTGATTTTAAATTTCATGGCATCAACACATCTCAAAAAAGTTGGGACAAGGCCATGTTTACCACTGTGTGGCATCCCCTCTTCTTTTTATAACAGTCTGCAAACATCTGGGGACTGAGGAGACAAGTTGCTCAAGTTTAGGAATAGGAATGTTGTCCCATTCTTGTCTAATACAGGCTTCTAGTTGCTCAACTGTCTTAGGTCTTCTTTGTCGCATCTTCCTCTATGATGCGCCAAATGTTTTCTATGGGTGAAAGATCTGGACTGCAGGCTGGCCATTTCAGTACCCGGATCCTTCTTCTACGCAGCCATGATGTTGTAATTGATGCAGTATGTGGTCTGGCATTGTCATGTTGGAAAATGCAAGGTCTTCCCTGAAAGAGACGACGTCTGGATGGAGCATATGTTGTTCTAGAACTTGGATATACCTTTCAGTACTGATGGTGCCTTTCCAGATGTGTAAGCTGCCCATGCCACACACACTCATGCAACCCCATACCATCAGAGATGCAGGCTTCTGAACTGAGCGCTGATGACAACTTGGGTTGTCCTTGTCCTCTTTAGTCCGGATGACATGGCGTCCCAGTTTTCCAAAAAGAACTTCAAATTTTGATTCGTCTGACCACAGAACAGTTTTCCACTTTGCCACAGTCCATTTTAAATGAGCCTTGGCCCAGAGAAAACGCCTGCGCTTCTGGATCATGTTTAGATATGGCTTCTTTTTTGACCTATAGAGTTTTAGCCGGCAACGGCGAATGGCACGGTGGATTGTGTTCACCGACAATGTTTTCTGGAAGTATTCCTGAGCCCATGTTGTGATTTCCATTACAGTAGCATTCCTGTATGTGATGCAGTGCCGTCTAAGGGCCCGAAGATCACGGGAATCCAGTATGGTTTTCCGGCCTTGACCCTTACGCACAGAGATTGTTCCAGATTCTCTGAATCTTTGGATGATATTATGCACTGTAGATGATCATAACTTCAAACTCTTTGCAATTTTTCTCTGAGAAACTCCTTTCTGATATTGCTCCACTATTTTTCGCCGCAGCATTGGGGGAATTGGTGATCCTCTGCCCATCTTGACTTCTGAGAGACACTGCCACTCTGAGAGGCTCTTTTTATACCCAATCATGTTGCCAATTGACCTAATAAGTTGCAAATTGGTCCTCCAGCTGTTCCTTATATGTACATTTAACTTTTCCGGTCTCTTATTGCTACCTGTCCCAACTTTTTTGGAATGTGTAGCTCTCATGAAATCCAAAATGAGCCAATATTTGGCATGACATTTCAAAATGTCTCACTTTCAACATTTGATATGTTATCTATATTCTGTTGTGAATAAAATATAAATTTATGAGATTTGTAAATTATTGCATTCCTTTTTTATTCACAATTTGTACAGTGTCCCAACTTTTTTGGAATCGGGTTTGTATTATTTTTGTTTATCCCTGCTCATTCCTAATACATGAATAATCATGTTAACCTTTGCAACTTGAAATGTTAAAATATATTAATAGCTGTATGTAAAAATAACAATAACAAAGAAGATTAATAAATACTTTAAAAAGTATTGTTTATTGTTATGTCATGTCATATATTGCAATAACTACTTAGAGAAAGTAAAGTGTTACAGATGGTATAGTAGCAGTTTTTTTGGCTCCCTGGAAGTGGCAGGTGTGACACCTGGTAGGGGTTTGGCCTATTCCACAACAACAGGGACCGCCTACATGCAATGTGCCCTTGAGCAAGGCAATACTTTAGAGGGATTGTCACTACACTGTGTTCCAAATTATTATGCAAGTGACATATCAGCAGGATTTCAGTACAATAAACATTCTGATTTTAGTTTTTCAAAGAAAGTGTTTGTTTGTTTTAATTCTCCATATCGTTTTAGATAACTGGTATCAATCTTAGACAGGTTTGTTAAATAGTTTGCCAGGTCTCCCTAGGTCAATGGAAAACCTACTTAAAGAGGTTGTTCCACGTTATTAAGCAAGTTACAGTTCTTTTGCATTATGGGGAGGTAGAAAGATCTTTCTGAAGATGAAAAGCATGAAATGGTGTAATGTTATGCGAAAGGCATGAAAACAACTAATATTTTGTGAAAACTGAATGGAGATTAACGAGATATCATAAGATCTGGAGAGATAAGAACTCGGTCAGATAAAAGCTTATTAAAAATTAATTGTATTAAAAGGACAGCTATAAAAAGATACTGTTGAGTAGCAAACAGGTATTTGAAGCTTCTGGAGTCTCAAGAACCTCTCCACGCAGGCTGGCAGTTGTGCGTAAAGTTGCATTTCAGCCATCTATAACCAAATCTCCGTTCAGTTTTCACACAATTAGTTGTTTTCATGCCTTAAGCATAACATTACACCATTTCATGCTTTTCATCTTCAGAAAGATCTTTCTTCCTCCCCATATTTCATGAGAACTGTGACATGCTCAATAATGTGGAACAACCTCTTTAAGTAGGTTTTCCATTTACCTAAGTAGACCTGGCAAACTATTTAACAAACCTGTCTATGATTGATACCAGTTATATAAAAAGATATGGAGAAATAAAACAAACAAAAACTTTCTTTGAAAAATTTAAATCTGAATGTTTATTGTGCTAAAATCCTGCTGATATGTCACTTGCATAATAGTTTGGAACACAGTGTGTATGTACAAGTATGCTGTTGTTAGTTGCTTTAGATAAAGGCTATATTGAAGTGACTCCATCACTGTTTATGTTACACAATATCAAGTAGTTATTTAGTAGGTGCTGTTAACTTGTGTGGTCTTCTATCTAAAATGGTTTCTGGTTCAAGCCCCATAAGATTCAAGCAATGAACCATGATCAAGATGCTATTTCTTGAAGATACAGTGGGGAGAACAAGTATTTGATACACTGCCGATTTTGCAGGTTTTCCTACTTACAAAGCATGTAGAGGTCTGTAGTTTTTATCATAGGTACACTTCAACTGTGAGAGACGGAATCTAAAACAAAAATCCAGAAAATCACATGATTTTTAAATAATTAATTAGCATTTTATTGCATGACATAAGTATTTGATCACCTACCAACCAGTAAGAATTCCGGCTCTCACAGACCTGTTAGTTAGTTTTTCTCCACTCATTACCTGTATTAACTGCACCTGTTTGAACTTGTTACCTGTATAAAAGACACCTGTCCACACACTCAATCAAACAGACTCCAACCTCTCCACAATGGCCAAGACCAGAGAGCTGTGTAAGGACATCAGGGATAAAATTGTAGACCTGCACAAGGCTGGGATGGGCTACAGGACAATAGGCAAGCAGCTTGGTGAGAAGGCAACAACTGTTGGCGCAATTATTAGAAAATGGAAGAAGTTCAAGGTGACGGTCAATCTCTCTCGGTCTGGGGCACCATGCAAGATCTCACCTCGTGGGGCATCAATGATCATGAGGAAGGTGAGGGATCAGCCCAGAACTACACGGCAGGACCTGGTCAATGACCTGAAGAGAGCTGGGACCACAGTCTCAAAGAAAACCATTAGTAACACACTACGCCGTCATGGATTAAAATTCTGCAGCACACGCAAGGTCCCCCTGCTCAAGCCAGCGCATGTCCAGGCCCGTCTGAAGTTTGCCAATGACCATCTGGATGATCCAGAGGAGGAATGGGAGAAGGTCATGTGGTCTGATGAGACAAAAATAGAGCTTTTTGGTCTAAACTCTACTCGCCGTGTTTGGAGGAAGAAGAAGGATGAGTACAACCCCAAGAACACTATCCCAACCGTGAAGCATGGAGGTGGAAACATCATTCTTTGGGGATGCTTTTCTGCAAAGGGGACAGGACGACTGCACCGTATTGAGGGGTGGATGGATGGGGCCATGTATCACGAGATCTTGGCCAACAACCTTCTTCCCTCAGTAAGAGCATTGAAGATGGGTCGTGGCTGGCTCTTCCAGCATGACAACGACCTGAAACACACAGCCAGGGCAACTAAGGAGTGGCTCCGTAAGAAGCATCTCAAGGTCCTGGAGTGGCCTAGCCAGTCTCCAGACCTGAACCCAATAGAAAATCTTTGGAGGGAGCTGAAAGTCCGTATTGCCCAGCGACAGCCCCGAAACCTGAAGGATCTGGAGAAGGTCTGTATGGAGGAGTGGGCCAAAATCCCTGCTGCAGTATGTGCAAACCTGGTCAAGAACTACAGGAAACGTATGATCTCTGTAATTGGAAACAAAGGTTTCTGTACCAAATATTAAGTTCTGTTTTTCTGATGTATCAAATACTTATGTCATGCAATAAAATGCAAATTAATTACGTCACTCACAGTTGAAGAGTACCTATGATAAAAATTACAGACTTCTACATGCTTTGTAAGTGGGCAAACCTGCAAAATCGGCAGTGTATCAAATACTTGTTCTCCCCACTGTACGTCGAGGATTATCTAACTAATAATGGACTTTTAATACAGTTATTGCTGTTATACACTATGCTACACCACCCCAATTGTGTTTTTAACGCTGTTCAGTCATTCCCTGAGGGGTAATGAGTTCTGTAATGCTCAAATGTAGTAATTTAAGACACTGTCTATATCTTGAAGTTTAAACTGAGACCTTTTTCTCAAATCAATATTTTTATGCATTTAAATAATGCAAAAAAAAATTTTTATCTTAGTCTTATGCGTGCTTGTTTGCCAGTGTGGTATGCTTTGTGTGTACATGTTTCTTGTTTGTCATGTGAACCTGAACATGAATGGTGACAAAGTTTTATATATATTGTGCTCTTATTTTTAAATTTCCTTGTTATTTACTTAAGAATCCTACATCTGTATTTATTTCCAAGTGTACTCGTCGGTTATATATGTGTGTAATATTCTGCTCTGTCTGTGCAGCTGCTGGAATAGAATAACTGAACTTGATCCTCCATGTCCTCTGGAATGTTGGTATTTAAAGGGACAGTCACCCAGCAATTGACAAAGTGTCCATTAAAACCATGTGATTTGTTTGTAGTCTCTGGGTGGATTTATGATGTCTTTACTCACTACACAATTGGCAAAGATTGTTCACCTTATCCAGTGAGGTCTTGTCAGTGTATCATCTTCATCTCTTCCTATGACTTGGAAATGTTGGACAGTTTACAGAAGAACAGATGTTCCCATAATAATTTTTATCATATTTCCTATTTATGTAAATGGGAAGCATTTGTCACTCTTACTTGCCGTATAATAGAGCTGTATGTGCAGATGTAGGCTCAACTAACCATCTTTCTTACAGATGCTGCATCTGAGCTGCAGGTGTCCCACTCTAGATTGCAAGAACTGGAGACTTCATATGTAACACAAAAATCTGAGGTGATTAAACACAAAAAAAATCTTGTCTGATGCTAAATCCTGCTGATATTTCTCTATTCTATCATGAGACAATGTTTTGTGTGCTTTAAAATGAAGACATTTGTACTTTATTTATTTGTAGCTAATTACGCTACATCATTCAATTACAGGATGAGTCATTTCAAAACATTATGAATGAATGTTAAGATTTGTCAATTAAAAATTTTGTTTGTATATTTATTTTTGTGTGGTTTAGTATGAGCGCTTGCGGAGAATAAACTCTGAGCTGGAGGAGAAGCTAGAGGCAGCAGAGATTCAGATCAAACAGCAGTCGGTGGAATACAGAACCCTCCTGCAGCAAAAAGAGGTTTGGGTTCAAACCTAACGCCACTTATGCTCTATTTTCTGACTTGAACATTTACAAACCTGATTCCAAAAAAGTTGGGACGCTGTACAAATTGTGAATAAAAAAGGAATGCAATAATTTACAAATCTCATAAACTTATATTTTATTCACAATAGAATATAGATAACATATCAAATGTTGAAAGTGAGACATTTTGAAATGTCATGCCAAATATTGGCTCATTTTGGATTTCATGAGAGCTACACATTCCAAAAAAGTTGGGACAGGTAGCAATAAGAGGCCGGAAAAGTTAAATGTACATATAAGGAACTGCTGGAGGACCAATTTGCAACTTATTAGGTCAATTGGCAACATGATTGGGTATAAAAAGAGCCTCTCAGAGTGGCAGTGTCTCTCAGAAGTCAAGATGGCCAGAGGATCACCAATTCCCCCAATGCTGCGGCGAAAAATAGTGGAGCAATATCAGAAAGGAGTTTCTCAGAGAAAAATTGCAAAGAGTTTGAAGTTATCATCATCTACAGTGCATAATATCATCCAAAGATTCAGAGAATCTGGAACAATCTCTGTGCGTAAGGGTCAAGGCCGGAAAACCATACTGGATGCCCGTGATCTTCGGGCCCTTAGACGGCACTGCATCACATACAGGAATGCTACTGTAATGGAAATCACAACATGGGCTCAGGAATACTTCCAGAAAACATTGTCGGTGAACACAATCCACCGTGCCATTCGCCGTTGCCGGCTAAAACTCTATAGGTCAAAAAAGAAGCCATATCTAAACATGATCCAGAAGCGCAGGCGTTTTCTCGGGGCCAAGGCTCATTTAAAATGGACTGTGGCAAAGTGGAAAACTGTTCTGTGGTCAGACGAATCAAAATTTGAAGTTCTTTTTGGAAAACTGGGAAGCCATGTCATCTGGACTAAAGAGGACAAGGACAACCCAAGTTGTCATCAGCGCTCAGTTCAGAAGCCTGCATCTCTGATGGTATGGGGTTGCATGAGTGCGTGTGGCATGGGCAGCTTACACATCTGGAAAGGCACCATCAATGCTGAAAGGTATATCCAAGTTCTAGAACAACATATGCTCCCATCCAGACGTCGTCTCTTTCAGGGAAGACCTTGCATTTTCCAACATGACAGTGCCAGACCACATACTGCATCAATTACAACATCATGGCTGCGTAGAAGAAGGATCCAGGTACTGAAATGGCCAGCCTGCAGTCCAGATCTTTCACCCATAGAAAACATTTGGCGCATCATAAAGAGGAAGATGCGACAAAGAAGATCTAAGACAGTTGAGCAACTAGAAGCCTGTATTAGACAAGAATGGGACAACATTCCTATTCCTAAACTTGAGCAACTTGTCTCCTCAGTCCCCAGACGTTTGCAGACTGTTATAAAAAGAAGAGGGGATGCCACACAGTGGTAAACATGGCCTTGTCCCAACTTTTTTGAGATGTGTTGATGCCATGAAATTTAAAATCAACTTATTTTTCCCTTAAAATGATACATTTTCTCAGTTTAAACATTTGATATGTTGTATTCTGAATAAAATATTGAAATTTGAAACTTCCACATCATTGCATTCTGTTTTTATTCACAATTTGTACAGTGTCCCAACTTTTTTGGAATCGGGTTTGTATCTAGTATTAGTGAGAATTTCTGTTGAAAAGGAGAAAAATGTAAGGGGGGTTTCTCACAATTAAAGCAGTCAAATGAACGTGATCACGACTGATACTGACGCTTGGCTGGCCGCTCAGTTCAGCCAGCCACCGTTGAGCTACGAGTATAACGCGTTCTCTATCACTGTATCTGCAAGGAAATACATTATTTTATTATTATGAATATAATATTAGGAATCTATTCTTTTGTATGATTGACGTTTTAGGGGGGTTTCTGACAATTAAAGCAGTCAAATGATCACAACTGGGTGACGCTTGGCTGGCCGCTCAGTCCAACCAGCCGCTGTTGCCTCTCATTCCAAGAAAATTGTTCTAATTTGTATGGGTACTGCCGCTAGTTGTGACGATTTTACGATTTATGTAATGTAATAGGCTAATGTAGATGCATTACATTACATTACAGCCACTGGCAGGTCACGTGACCAGCCAGAATCAGACTGGCAGCTGCCACCACCCACTGACAGGTCACATGATCTGTCAGTCGCGGCTCCTGCCAGCCAGTTGAAGATTGAACCCCTTCTCATGATTTTGTGTGTGTGTGTGTGTTTGTTGTGAAGGTGGAGATCAGTCACCTCAAGGCTCGTCAGAGTGGTCTGCAGGAGGAAGTTCAGAAACTCCAACACTCTTCTCAAGCTGCGACCAGCTCATCCTTCACCGATGCTGCTGTGCTTCCCGTCACTACTGCTAGCACTACCACTACTTCTTCTTCCTTTCTGCACCGGTCCTCATCTGTCCATCAAGGCTTCCATGGCGACGAGGTGGACCTCAGTGATGTCCTGTGGTCGCAGCAGGAAATTAACCGTCTTTCCAATGAGGTGCATCGTCTAGAGGCTGATGTGGCCCATTGGAGGAGAGTTGCTCAGGTCACTTTTAATTTATACCTTGGATACAGTTTAACAGATATGTCATGGTATAGCTATCAAACTAAAATTATAAAAAAAATTTCTTTTAATTTACCAGGCATCCAAGCTTCCAGGAGTTGAAGGGAACGGAGACCAGGGTGAAGTTCTGAAAATGCAAAGAACGATCAAGGTGAAAAACGTTTTGAACTGTAACTTAGAGTAGGAACTTTGCTATTGGTCAGCTCTTGGAATCAGGTTCTGTTTTAACCTAATTGATGTTGTGACCAAACAGGAGCTGAGAGAGGAAATGGCACGGGAGGTAGATGAGCACCAGCACGAACTGGCAGCACTGCAGGATGCCCAGAGGCAGAAAATGGCTGAGATCTCAAAACGGCACAGGGTAGAGCTGGCAGAGTATGAGGAGAGAATAGAGGAGCTTGAGGAGCAGCTTCAGAGTGGTGAGGAGGAGCATTGATGCATATTAAAATTAGAGTCTGTACCTTTTTGTACTTTTTAAATGCAGTTGAAATCAGTTTTGTATTTGATTTGGTAGTTAACTTTAAAATAAACAGTTGAACTTTGAGTACAACTCTGTGTTTATCCTCCTCTTCCCCAGAAGGCGGAAATGTTGTCCAAAAATCAACTACAGTGCAGGACTCCGCCAAACTTCAAGAGCTGCAATCGACCATTCAGTCTTTACAGGAGGAGGCGGAGCTTCAGAGCAAACAGTACAGAGACCTAATGGACAGATTGGAGGAGGCGGAGCATTATAAAGCCAAGCTAGAGCAGGAGAAGGAGGAGGCTATAGCAGAAAATACCGAGTTGTTGCAAAATTACAGTCGCCTTCAGAAGTCTGTAAATGAACTCCAGGATCGAGTTCAGGAACAGGAGGGGAAGTCTATGCTGAAAGCCCAGCAAGACAATGAGATACAAACCCTGAAAAAAGCTCTGGCAGGTATAGAGAACCCCAGAAATTGTGTATGATCATTATGACTCCATGTTCATCTTATCACATCATATGTTGTTCTTGAATGGCTAATTTCTAAACTGCTCTCTCTTATTTACTGTTATATCTCTGTATTTTATTTTTAGGTGCAGAGAAAGAGATGGCTAGATTGAGGAGTGTCAGTGAGGTAAATATGCTGAAAACCTTCCTTGGCACAGTTTAGAAGTTAGTGGCCCAAGAATATTTAGACATTTTTATCCATGCTTAGGATTTAAATATAAAACAATTTATGTAAATTTTCCAAAATTTAGACAAAGTATTTGGACACTTTCTGTTTGCCTTATGAAATACACCTGGGCTTATTCCTTAAATGGCACGAGTGTCATAATACTTTTTACATAATGTTTTTTTTTTTTCACTTTCATTTAATTCAGAGTGGTCCTACAGAAGAAGTGGAACATGCTGACATTCTGGAGCTCAACACCATCATTGATACCCTCAGGAAAGAGAAGGAAGAGGTGGAGAGGGAAAAGGTTTGTATATGGTAACAAAGTTATGGTACACAATAATACCTATTTTTTCTTGTTTTTAAACAGAAGTTGCAGTTTCTGTCAGATCAAATGTCAAATCTTTTCATAAGGTGATCAATACTTCAGTAGCCTTTTGAAAAGACATGTTATCGCGCAAAGGGTAATATGTGCTTAAAGGGGGGGTCTAATGCTATTTCATGCACTCTGACTTATTTACACTGTTAAAGAGTTGGATTCTCATGCTAAACATGGCCAAAATTTCAAAAAATGAGTTGGACGTATTTCTGTGCCAAATACACTCCTGGATTCGAATACATTTCGGAAAGTTTTTTTCGAGTATGGGCCTGTGTGAGGTCATAATAGGCGGAATTGCTTGTATGGGCACTTCTCCCGGATGAGCGCATGTGGAGCACGCACATCAGCAAGCTGTCGGCAGCGCTGGCATTTTGTTTTTAGACCACGAAATCAACAATGTCACTAAAGAAGTGTGTTTCTGGTTGTGAGGGAAAGATAACCTTGTTCAGCTTCCCAAATAACCCAGCGTTAAACAGTGGATGCAGTTTGTTTTTCCGGAGCAGCAACGGAGTTCTGCAAGTGTGTTTGTTTGTTCCCTGTCACGAGTCGAAACCGGAGAGTGAAACTGCATCAGATGTCTGTGTTTTGTTGGCAGTCGGCACGTAAGTGCATATGTAAACAACACGAACATATAATAACGAACATATTCCTAGAACTTTCTATTCAAAAGCTCAGAATGCTCCGCCCACTGCACGCCTACACGAGTTCGGCTGTGTTCGGAAAAAATCGGTACAGCGTATCTGTCTTTTATAAATATGATAAAACTAAAGACTCTTCGGAAATATTAAGGATGCATACTACTCTATAGGTACTCAAGATTAACATGAGATAAAACTGTGTGTGTTACCCTTTAAAAGACAAACTAGTTTCATACAATTTTTTTTATATTTATTTTTTTTCTTTTTCTTCCTTAGCTTGCGTTAGTTGAGAGACTTACACTGGCCGAGGAGAGACACAGGGCTGAAGAGTCAAAGAGTGCTGTGGAACTGTCACAGGAAGTTTCAGACCTGAAGAGCCAGCTAGACAGACGGGAACAAGCACTAAAGCAAGCCCATCTTGATATAGAGACACTCAGTGCTGAACTGGAAGAACTGGACAAGCAGAACCAGGAGGCCACACAGGTTTTTTTTTTTTTAGCCTGTGTGTTCTATGTTTCAAATTTAAATTAATATACTGCATACTTACTCTATTTTCCTTCTCCAGCATCTTATTGCAGTGAAGGACCAGCAGTCCCTGCAGAAAACACAGGCTGAGGCAGAAGAAGCCCGTCTTCAGTCAGATCTCAGCTCCTCTCTTGACCAAAAACGAGCTCTTCAACTGGAGCTGGAAGCCCAGGGGGAGAAGCTAAGTCAGAGTGCCTTCTCCTTGAATGAACTACACATGGCAAAACAGCAACTGGAAACCACAGTAAAGGAGTTGAGGGAAAAGTTGTGCAAGTCACAAGATCTGGGCAGAGAGCTGCGGCAAGAGTCCTCCGACCTCAAGAGGGCACTTCAGGAGAGAGAGACAAAACTTATTGCACTTCGCGAGGAGTTAAGTCATTCTGGGGAGCATGGAAATGAATTAGAGGGACACCAGAAGGTACTTGAGGCAAAGGATAAAGAGATTCAGGACTTAAGAACAGAGTTTGCAGAAATGAAGACTTCCTTCGAAAGGGTTGTTTCAGAGGACTTTGAATTGAAAATTAAAAATAGGAAGTTGACAGAAGAGAGCACTCAGGTTTTGGACAAGATAGACAGTTTGGAAAGGCAGATCCAAGATGGTCAAGCCTCTCTAAGCAGGATGTCCCTGGAGAAAGATACACGCATTGAAGCCTTGAAACTAGAGAAAAGCCAGTTAGAATCTGAGCTGAGTCAAACTGAGAAGCGACTATCAGATCAGGACAAACAGTATCAACAAACCATCGATGAACTGACCAGAGCACGCTCTATGGATGCTTCTGCACTGCAGACCGAACACGAGCGAATGGTGAAACTAAATCAGGAGAAAGATCTCACGATTGCAGAACTCAGGCGTGCAATAGAGCAGATGGTCTCTGACCACAAAGACACCAGCGAAATGTTGGACATCACTGTGGCAGGTCAAAATCAACTCACAGAGCTTCTGCAGGAGAAGGATGCCTTTGCCAAAACCCTGAAAGCTCAAGCTGTGGAAATGCAAAAGGATTTAGAGTGCAGTGTCTTGAGAGTAACTCAAGAGTGTGACTCTCTGAGAAGGTTAGTGGAGGAGAAGGACAAACAGCTTGGAGCCATGAAGGAAGAAAACAGCCATCTGAAAGAAGAGATTGACCGTCTGAAGGACCAGCAAAGCAGACCACAGTTATTATCAGAGCCGCGGACACTGGACATCATCACAGAGCTTGAGACCGAGGTGACCCAGCTCAAAGCTGCCAAAGATCAGCTCGAAGAAGAGGTCCAAGCTCTGAGGACGGTATCAGAGGAGCAGCAGGCCACAGCGCTGCAGTCCCAGCGTTCTCTACAGATGCTACAGAGTGAACTAGAGCAAGCACGGTCAAGACATGAACAAAGCTCACTCAATTACGAAAGACTTATCAGTTCTAAGGATGAGGAGATTGGTCTGCTTCAGTCAGAGGTGGAGGGCCTAAGCACACAAGGACAGAGTCAAATACAGTCTGTAGAAATCCTACAGGAGGATAAGACCCAGTCATTGAATGGTGAAAATGGTAACGAGAAACATGACCTTTCAAAAGTAGAGATTGAGAAACTAGTGAAAGGGATCAGGGAGAAAGAGACTGAGATTAACCAGCTAAATGAGAAAAACCTCTCTCTAACCAAGCAGCTTGACCAACTTGTGGTCTCTCAAAATGAGCTGGGAAAACTGTCACAAATGGTCCTTCAAAAAGATTTAGAAATCCAGGCACTCCACGCTCGAGTGTCTGGTGGCCATGGTCAAGACATGGTGTTCCTGCAGCAGCAGCTGCAGGCCTATGCAGTGGAACGTGAACAAGTGCTGGCCGTTCTCAACGAGAAAACCAGAGAGAACAGCCAACTGCGCTCAGACTACCATCGAATTATGGACATTGTTGCATCCAAGGAAGCAGCCTTGTTGAAGCTCCAGCAAGAAAACCAGCGGCTCTCTACCATGAGCGACCCTTCAGGCAGTCAAGAGATGTTTCGAGAGACCATTCAGAACCTCTCCCGCATCATCCGTGAGAAGGATATTGAGATTGACGCCTTGACTCAGAAATGTCAGACCCTGGTCTCTGTCCTTCAGGCATCTGGCGCCAGCGATTCCGTGAGTGGTGGCTCAGGAGGCGTTAGCAGCAACCAGTTCGAGGAGCTCCTACAAGAACGCGACACCCTCAAACAACAGGTGAAGAAGATGGAAGAGTGGAAACAGCAGGTGATCACGACAGTGAGGAACATGCAGCATGAATCTGCTCAGTTGCAAGAGGAGCTCCTCAAGCTGCAGGGGCAGGTTTCTGCCGACAGCGACTGCAGCTCAAAGCTCTCGGTGGATTACGCCAGACTTATTCAGAGCTATGAGCAGAAAGAGCAAAAGCTGGGATTGTTGAATCAAGAGCTGGCACAGGTGCAGCAGACCATCACCCAGCTGAGCAGCACCAAAGACGTGCTGCTTGGGAAGCTTGGCAGTGTCAAGCGATCTCCAGAAATTTCTGCTACGATTGCTACCCAGGCTTTTGCTCCTCCAAGTCTGAAGGGGGCAGCACTACCAGGGCAAAATGAGAGTGTACATCAGGAGTTGCAGTCAATGCAAAGAACATTAGCAGAGAAGGAGAGCATGATAAGAACTCTGCAGGAAAACAATCATCGCTTGTCAAATTCTGCATCTATGTCTGAAAGTGAGCAGAGAAGCCATGTAGAGGAGCTTAAGCATGCCAGAGAGAAGCAAGAATCGCTACAGCGCTCCCTCAGAGAGAAAGATCTACTCATTAAGACCAAAGGAGACCAACTCAGTCAGGTGACTTACAATTCTGATTTGTTGAATGGTTGATAGGGAAAGCCGTAAGATGTGCAGTACTGTAGATAACTATGTGGCTTTTTTCCCCCTGTAAACTGTAGGTGAGTGAAAATTTACGTAACCGCGAGAATGACAACGAGGTCTTGAAGCAGGCTGTGACGAACCTCAAGGAGCGTGCGCTAATCCTGGAACTCGATGTGAAAAAATTAAAGGAGGAGAATGAAGCGATAGCAGCAAAAGCTCGTGAGAAAGAGACAGAGTTCCGTGCCCTGCAGGAGACCAACATGCAGGTGTCACTGTTGCTTCGGGAACGAGAGTTTCAGTTTAGTGCTGTGAATGAGAAGGCCACTGCCATGGAGAAGATGCTAAAAGATAAAGAGCAGGTTTGTCTGTTTGCTTGATTGTCTGTTTGTTTGTTTGTTTGTGTGTGTTTTAAATTTTAAAAATGCTGTTAAAATACCTTATCCTATCATGCAGAAATGGCTATATGGTTTCATAACCATGATCATTTTAGGAATTCAATTTTGGTGCAGAAATTACATCATTTAAATTTTGTGTTTACTTTAAAAAATAAAGTACTCCTGTTCACCCACCCCCAATAATAAACTGCAGTGGAAACAGTGCACTTTCATAATGTTAATGCCAATGAAGGCATACAACTTGTGTTCTGGACTGTTCTGGTTTTATATGTGTTGTGAAATTAATCTGTTCTGCCTTTGTCTGTACTGTAGGGTAAGTCTGGTGAGCTGAACCAATTGTTGAATGAAATTAGGTCCATGCAGGACAAGGCAGTGTTGTTTCAGCAGGAAAGAGATCAAGTGATGATGGCCCTCAAACAGAAGCAAATGGAGACGTCTGCTCTGCAGAGTGAGGTAACAAAGGCCAAGATTACATATCATTACTGTGCTTTATTGCCTTACTGAAGTAAATATTAACTGTTACCATCTCCCAATTCTCTTTTTAATACCTAATGCATACAATAACAATATATTCTAATAGGGCAATTACTGTACTCCCATGTTCTTTCTGTGTGTAGCTGCAGCACATGCGTGATAAGGAGCAGCGCCTGAAGCAGGAGGTGGAGCGTTTGCGCAATCACCTGTTAGAGATTGAGGATTCATACACACGTGAGGCTTTGGCAGCTGAGGACAGAGAGGGAGAGCTGAAACGCAGAGTGGCACTCCTAGATGAGCGGCTGGCGTCTTCCTCTAACGCCGTGGAGAGCGCAAGGTGGGAGTCAGAGGGTTTTTGTCTGTTGGTAAGACTGTTTGGTCCTAACCAGAGTTAGCTTCCAACACCATCCCCCAATTTTGCTTTCCCACCAATTCACACTAGGGGTTGCACAGACTAGTCGACTTGAATGCTCTGCCATGACGCTTTAAGCTTGACATCGACTAGTCACTGATCATGGCCTATAGAGGGAGCAACAGGATAAGAAATCTTTGAAGTCCACTTTTAGTCCGCTCAGTTTCCAAACAGTTAAAGTGACAAATAAATGCATACTCCGAGAGCGCTTCACAAGATATGTTTGATTATACCATCTGGATGCTCAAAATTGATCGGGTGAATGTACGTTTTAAACAGCTTATTGTATATATAACAATATAACAATCCAAAGACAAAAGAACTGATAAAATAAGCTGTTATGTAGGAGCAATAGCCTTGTGGGTAGCGCTGTGTCATATGCCATATCTGTGCACAAGGCAACTCACATTTGGAGTCTCAACTCGAGGTTCAGGCCAACTAGAGCTGCACAATTCTGGATAAATTGTGAATCAGGATTTTTTGTTTCAAATAGAGGTCACGATTCTTCTATGATTCTGAACAGACAACGAAATAAAATAACATGAAATTTACTAGAGATTCTGACAAAATATGAATTGCTGCTGTCTGTTTAAATACTGTATGCTTGCAGCCTGTTTTTCTAATGTACCCATTGTATTGTTTTAGCCTCACTAATGTCTTTAAGTATGTGTGTGCATGTATGTAGTCAGCAGGCAAGCCTGCAGGTGGAGTCTCTTCAGGAGCAGCTAAATGGTGCTGTCAGACAGAGAGATGAAGCACTTATTCAGCTCCGTTCCACTCAGGATCAGGTCAACCAGTATGCAGTGTCACTCTCTAACCTGCAGATGGTGCTAGAACAGTTTCAACAAGGCAAGAGTGTACATTATTTTTGCTATTCCATTTTTGGTATAATTTATGAAGAAAGACGTTTTTCTTGTATGGAATGATGACTATTAAAGCAATTACAAACATCGATTAGAGTGTACATTTTCTGATTTTCTTTTTTCCTTTTTGAAATGTTTGAATTAAGAGAGGAATCTGTAATAAGTCCTCGATCCTGAACAAACTTGACATCTGTATCTCTCTTTACAGAAGAAAAAGCCATGTACTCAGCAGAACTGGAAAAACACAAGAGAGAGAAAGAAGAGTGGAGAAATAAAGCAGAACATTTTGGGGATCAGGCTGCTGCTCTACAAGTCAGTTCAAACCTCTGTCCTTTCTGCACTCTGCTTGACACAAGTATTTATATCATTGCTCAATGTCTGTGTGTGTGATCTTAGATAAACCTGGATGAAGCGAACGCAGCTCTAGAATCTGCCTCCCGCCTCACTGACCAGCTGGACCTCAAAGAGGAGCAGATAGAAGATCTGAAGAAACAAGGTGAGACAGTAGCTGGGTTTCCATCCAAACGTGAAGCGAATCTTTTCAAAGTTTGCAAAAAAAAGAAATACAAAAGCGAATTAGGTGCATTTCCATCAAGTTGTTTAAGCAGATGACAGTGGTATTGGTAACCTAGTAACCAACAGTAAATAAAACACCAGCAGCAGAAAGAGTAGTGATGTCTCCATGAGCCAGCTCCTTTAAGTGAACGGTGAGAGTCGGTTCCCGTCAGACATTACCCCGCCGCTCTTGATTTGTCGCACGCACATACAATAGGCTACACATTAAAGGGTTAGTTCACCCAAAGATGAAATTTCTGTCATTAATTACTCACCCTCATTTCGTTCCAAACCCATAAGACCTTTGGATTCATTCAGACCCTCCGTTCATCTTCAGAACACAAATTAAGATATTTTTGATGAAATCCGGGAGCTTTCTGACCCCACATAGACAGCAACACAACGACCACTTTCAAGGCCCAGAAAGGTAGGAAAGACATTATTAAAATGAACCACTGTAGTCACATGGACTAACCTTAATGTTATCAAGCGACGAGAATACTTTTTGTGCGCAAAAAACAAACAAAAATAAATTCAACAATCTCTTCTCTTTCATGTCACTCTCCTACGCGCATGCATGTGGTGCTTAGCCAATAGTGAGCCACCGTTCTTCCGTAGAACTAGGAAGCGCTGCACTGTGTGACTAGCCCAACAACGTGAATGGCGTAAGAGAGTGAAAGGGAAGAGAAGACATTGTTGAATAAAGTCGTTATTTTTGTTTGGTTTTTTTTGCGCACAAAAAGTGTTCTCGTCGCTTCATAACATTTAAGGTTGAACCACTGTAGTCACATGGACTATTTTAACAATCTCTTTACTACCTTTCTGGGCCTTGAAAGTGGCCGTTGTGTTGCTGTCTATGTGGGGTCAGAAAGCTCTCAGATTTCACCAAAAATATCTTAATTTGTGTTCCGAAGATGAACGAAGGCTTTATGGGTTTGGAACATGAGGGTGAGTAATTAATGACAGAAATTTCATTTTTGGGTAAACTATCCCTTTAACATAACATTCAGTCACTGCACGGAGTGCATGTGGTCAAGAAGTGTGGCAAAAAGATCATCCTTAATATCGCGTCAGAAAACAAGATGAGTGAATCATTTAAGTGAAAAATGTGCATACATGTCAATCACAGGCCAAACATTACTAAATTTGACTAAATTTAAAGAGCCAGAAGTGGTAAATGAAGAGCCGTTTGGGAGATGAAAGAGCCGGCTCTTATTACTGAGCTGAGCCAAATGATCCGGTTCCCTAAAAAGAGCCCTCACGTGGGTTTAATATTCGCTACGTCAGAATTTATTCGGCAAATGCGTTTCCATCTCCTATTATTCTCATTGACTCTTTTTCGCACAAGTCAAGAAACCACCTCAAGCGAACGTAAAAACTTTTTTGCAAATTAAGGGATTTTGTTTCAAAATTTGGCGTTTCCATCACTCGTTTCTGATGCGATACTTCAAAATGAGCATAAAAACAGGGTGATAGAAACATAGCTAGTATGTCACCAACTGAATGACTATGTTGAAATCAGTGCTTGAGAACTTTCTTAGAATCATCTCAGCATTTCACCTCATTGTGAAACTGGGACAATGCTTCTCAACCTTTTGACTTTAAGGCCCCAGATGTCCAACACAATATTTGAAGGCCCCCCATATTGGCTAAGATAATCCCTCTGGTATTTCTGCTGTAAATTTTAATTATTTTATTAACAAAACTGGGAGTAATGCCATACTAATTAAACATTATTTATTTTGTGATTCTATAAGAATCAAGTTAGGCTAGGAAAATGAGAAAAAACAGCCTAGGACCCCTCCCATGTCCTGTACTCCGAGTACGAACTGCTCCCATCAGGTAGACGCTATAGTGTTCCAATTACATACAGGAAAATATACCTGAATGGGTATAAAAACTCTTTCATCCCTTTATCAGAGAATCTCCTAAACTCAGGACATAAGTTTTTTTTTTTTTTTGTGTGTGTTCTGTCACAGGAAATCCAAACGTTCGCCTTTCATTCATCATCATCAAACATGACTTATCATTTGAAACATGCAAGTAGTAGCTGAACGTTAGCCACTTTACAGGGTTGCTGACTCTAACATTAATGTTAACCTAGATAAATTTGCGCTATTATTAGGCGCATATCCAAGTGTCCATGCGGGATGTGGAAGCTAAATTAGTAGTGCTTACTGCATTACATGTTTAACTTTAACATGCATTTTTCTCTATAAACACATCCACTATACTGCGGAGATGAGAGTCAGCGTCGTCATCTTCACCTTTGTCACCGACATTGACTCAGAAAACACTAGTTCATTAATAATGTTTATTACAAATGTTCAGACAGTCTCCTTTCTTTTTTTCCGACACATTCATAATCATTAATTTTGCCGGTACACTGCGGCAAGCCTTATGTGTGCATTTGAGTGCTTAATTTATATTTTAAATATTTTAATTATTATGGGTTAGTATTACGATGTTACATATAATATTCTTTCTCAGCCCTGAAACTCAAACCATTTTCCGATGCCACCCCCCACCCCATATATACCATATATATTTAAGTAGTTAAATGAATGTCATAAACTAGTCGACTAATGGCTTAAATTATCGACTACTAGTCGACTAGAAAAATCTTTAGTCGGGGGCAGCCCTAATTTTATTGCATTTCATTTTGTGTACCTTCATGAAGCTGTGCTGTACAGCAATGATAATATAATATTTTTCACAGCAGACACAATCCCATAAAACGTTGAGATGTAGAGTGTTCCAAGAAAAGTAGCTACAAAAAAGTCGCTAAAAGACTTGTCTCAAGGTCAGTCGCCACAAAACTCATGGCACATAATCTGAAATTAGGTTTGTAGCACTGTAAACCATTTTTCTGAAGAGACTTGTGAATGTCAACAGGACTAGGAACATCAGGAACCATTAAATTATGTTTGACTCTTTGAGACTGTGCTTTATGTAGTGGTTTAAGTTTGATTAATATCTGTGCAGACATTAAGGTGCAGACATTAAGAAACACACATGTGCATTTGTGAGAGAGATGCCAGGTCTGTAGATGGTATAGATGTTTAACATTCCTTCGCATCACCTTTCTGTCAGAGAGACAATATTTATGGAATGTCAGTAGCCAAACCGTGTAGACAAAGATTCTCTTTTTCCATCCACCCTGTCTTTTTTATCTCAGCCATCCCTTTCTTCTCTGTCCGTATCAAGCCCCAAATCAACAATATGGTGCTGTCGGTATAAGAGGGAGAGGAAGGTGAGGGATGAGCGCTGGGATTTTTACTGCATCTGTCAAAGAAAGACTGAGGAGAACGTAGACAGAATGATCGAAAACGGTTCATTTTTGCTTAGCAAAGCACAAGTGCAGCCGACAGACATTCCAGGGTATTTAGCGCAGACAGGAACTCTCTCACTCTCTCTTATCGCTGAGTTCATGTGGTCTCTGGAGGTAAAATCTCAGAGGAAAAGAGTTCTCGAGCCGAACCGCCAAACCTTCTGGACCAGTGAGAGGGGTGTTGGTGATAAAGGCATTTAGAGCACGTCATACTCGCACACTTCTTTGTTATTACTCCATGAGACATTCCCAGACACACTTAACCCCATACCACTGTTATTGCTTTTTATGTTAAGGTGCACACACACATACTTATTAGTTCTGTGCAAACACTCGTTCTCTACTGTTTGCGTTAACAGATAACAAAGTCATACCACCTTCTTCTGAAAGCTCTGTCTGCATCTCACAAATAGTGTCCAAAATTAACTCTCACCAAGTGCAAGTAAAATCTACTTTGGCTAGAAATAAAAGACTTGCCGGTGGCTTGTAGCTTTATAAGGAACTTAAGTAGTGTAAATTTAATTTTGACTTTTATGTTTTTGAAAGAAGTCTCTTATGCTTACCAAGGCTGCCATTATTTGAATAAATACAGGTTGCAAAAGTACAATAAAATCTGCAATATTGTGAAATGTTATTACAAACCCGATTCCAAAAAAGTTGGGACACTGTACAAATTGTGAATAAAAAAGGAATGCAATAATTTACAAATCTCATAAACTTATATTTTATTCACAATAGAATATAGATAACATATCAAATGTTGAAAGTGAGACATTTTGAAATGTCATGCTAAATATTGGCTCATTTTGGATTTCATGAGAGCTACACATTCCAAAAAAGTTGGGACAGGTAGCAATAAGAGGCCGGAAAAGTTAAATGTACATATAAGGAACAGCTGGAGGACCAATTTGCAACTTATTAGGTCAATTGGCAACATGATTGGGTATAAAAAGAGCCTCTCAGAGTGGCACTGTCTCTCAGAAGTCAAGATGGGCAGAGGATCACCAATTCCCCCAATGCTGCGGCGAAAAATAGTGGAGCAATATCAGAAAGGAGTTTCTCAGAGAAAAATTGCAAAGAGTTTGAAGTTATCATCATCTACAGTGCATAATATCATCCAAAGATTCAGAGAATCTGGAACAATCTCTGTGCGTAAGGGTCAAGGCCGGAAAACCATACTGGATACCCGTGATCTTCGGGCCCTTAGACGGCACTGCATCACATACAGGAATGCTACTGTAATGGAAATCACAACATGGGCTCAGGAATACTTCCAGAAAACATTGTCGGTGAACACAATCCACCGTGCCATTCGCCGTTGCCGGCTAAAACTCTATAGGTCAAAAAAGAAGCCATATCTAAACATGATCCAGAAGCGCAGGTGTTTTCTCTGGGCCAAGGCTCATTTAAAATGGACTGTGGCAAAGTGGAAAACTGTTCTGTGGTCAGACGAATCAAAATTTGAAGGTTTTTTTGGAAAACTGGGACGCCATGTCATCCGGACTAAAGAGGACAAGAACAACCCAAGTTGTTATCAGCGCTCAGTTCAGAAGCCTGCATCTCTGATGGTATGGGGTTGCATGAGTGCGTGTGGCATGGGCAGCTTACACATCTGGAAAGGCACCATCAATGCTGAAAGGTATATCCAAGTTCTAGAACAACATATGCTCCCATCCAGACGTCGTCTCTTTCAGGGAAGACCTTGCATTTTCCAACATGACAGTGCCAGACCACATACTGCATCAATTACAACATCATGGCTGCGTAGAAGAAGGATCCGGGTACTGAAATGGCCAGCCTGCAGTCCAGATCTTTCACCCATAGAAAACATTTGCTGCATCATAAAGAGGAAGATGCGACAAAGAAGACCTAAGACAGTTGAGCAACTAGAAGCCTGTATTAGACAAGAATGGGACAACATTCCTATTCCTAAACTTGAGCAACTTGTCTCCTCAGTCCCCAGACGTTTGCAGACTGTTATAAAAAGAAGAGGGGATGCCACACAGTGGTAAACATGGCCTTGTCCCAACTTTTTTGAGATGTGTTGATGCCATGAAATTTAAAATCAACTTATTTTTCCCTTAAAATGATACATTTTCTCAGTTTAAACATTTGATATGTCATCTATGTTGTATTCTGAATAAAATATTGAAATTTGATACTTCCACATCAATGCATTCTGTTTTTATTCACAATTTGTACAGTGTCCCAACTTTTTTGGAATCGGGTTTGTACAATTTAAAATAACTGTTTTCTATTAATATATTTTAAAATGTAATTTATTGCTGTGATGTAAAAGCTGAATTTTCAGCATCATTACTTCAGTCTTCAGTGTCACATGATCGTTTAGAAATCATTCTGATATGCTGATTTGGTGCTTGAGAAACATTTATTATTATCATCAATATTGAAAACTGGGCTGCTTCATATTTTTGTGGTAACTGTGATAAACTTTTTAAGATTATATTTTAAATAGAAAGTTCAAAAGAACAGCATTTATTTGAAATAGAAATCTTTTTATACATTGTGTCACTTTGTCACTTTTGATCAAGTTAATGCATCCTTGCTGAATAAAATATTAATTTCTTGGACCCGTACACACACTTAGACACGTAGCCATATCTGATAGAAGCCAGACATTAGCAAAGTAAATTATTTCTTTATTAATGTGTTGGTTTTATGAATTATCCCATAACTCATGACCCTAACTGTGACAGCAATGAAGGATAAAATAACACATGATACTCAGACCTGTGTGCTTGTGTGTGTTTTACAGTGGAGGTGAGACAGGAGATGTTGGAAGAGGCTCAGAGGAAACTGATGAACCTCTTGAACACCACCGAAGGCAAAGTGGATAAGTGAGTCTAAAACACAGTCTGCATTGGGAACATTTCATATACAGTACATTTAGATCCAAATATTTTCAAAAGGGTGTTCCTGAGAAATATCATCTAACATCATTAATTTCTGACACAGGGTTTTGATGAAGAATCTTTACCTAGGCTATTTTCATACCCCCCGAAACAAGCGCGCTGAGGTGCTGAGGCTTATGGGTAATGTGCTTGGGTTGGACCGAGATGAGGTGTGTGAGGTAGGTCAGAGCTCTCTGCTTCTCATCCTGTAAATTTATTTTTATCCTCCCTTTTGCATTCTTTTTAAATACAAGTATTCCTCTTCGCAAATGTGCATGTGCCTTCGTATTCACATTCATTGAATATTGTTATGTCCAATTTTTCAAAGAGGAGCAGCCTCCTTCACATTTTTTTTTTTTTTTTTTTCATTTTCCCCTCCTTTCTATCTACCCTTGTTGTAAAATTCCTCCGACTTTTCATCACTCTCAAATGTGGCTCTGCTCCAGACCTTGTCTCACCTCTGAAACCTGATGGTTAAACAAGTGTGGATTTAATATTCAACCTACTGACTCCTGATGTTCTGTTCTCCACACAGCCTGTATCTCGTGTTTGATGTCAGCGTTGAGGGTGTTTATCAGATGTTAAAAAGATTTTTCCTCTCATCTTACCTCATGTGTTTAATTTGGCGCAAACCTTGATCTGCCCACGCTGGTCTTGTTAAAAAGGTTCTTGTTTTGAGTTCTTTGAAGGATGACTTCAAGTTGCGTTCAGTCCTCATTGGTAATCTGGGTATAGAGACTTCTGCTCTTGGTAGGACAGCCTGGGCTAAATGACACGTCAGCATCTCCGGAAACCCTGCACGTATATGACCACATTCATTTGGCAGACTGCTAATAGGGCTGATTTGTTTTCTGTTTGAAAAGCTGTTTTTCCGTTTTGAACCTGGTGGGGCTGAATTTCTCAATAACTAGGACGGATCAGTTCTGATGATAAAGCAGGATGTGGCTTAATTTTTTTTCTTGGAAAAGCCGTAATCTTTTAGCCACTATCCTCAAAGGATCAAAATCAGTATATAATATCAGTATTTTCTTTTGCAATGAATTGTTCACAACCCTTTTTACTTCCATAATGTCATATTTCCGGGTGAAACTGGATATTCAGGGAGGAGGAAAATGGGAATTGGGAATTAATTGGATTGTTCCATACCAGAATGGAGTCAGACTGAATATGAGTTTGCTGAAACAATACCTAATTAGCCATTTTGCTCAGTGTTATTTTAGTATCATTGATATACTACTGTAGCAAATTAGCTCAAAAAGGAAATATGAATAATTATAAACATTTGGATCAGTTAATAGAATTAACTTGATGTAGCAAAATTAATATTACAATCAATTAACCTGTTTGTCCAGTGAACACTCAGTATTAATCGACTATTAACTCTCAGAAAGGATATTTTGTGGCCACTTTCTGGCTACAGTGAGAGAGGAAAGTCGGCATGGGTGCGCCGGCTCCGGGACAAAGTGAGGTCCCACACAAACAGCAACCAGAAAAAGAATAGGAGAGAGCGAGGGTCACTGAGATTCAACTTCCATAGAGGTCACACCTCTCGTGTGTGGCTTGACCAGTGAGAAAGGTGTCATTTTCAAGTGGGAAAAGTTCCTTTGTTTAGAAGCTGAAAAAAGGCATTTTATTTACCATTTTCATTTCATTTTTCCATTAATATACTGAGTAAGCAATAGGAGATGAACAGACAGTAGGCAGAAATCAGGAGTTACAGATTCAGAGGAAGAAAGACTGGGAGATGGACAAATACTAATTAGATGACGGGCCCATGCCAATCCTGCATCTAAAGCATTTCCTTACCCACAATCCCATAGAAGTAGGCTGGGGTCTGGCAGGAGAGACTCCAACTATTCCGCAAGTGGTGAGCAGAATTACCCAACAGCCCAAGAGAAGAGAGAGAGAAGGAAAGTAAATGTGTGTGTGTATGCGTTTCTGGGTCACATAATCCACTTTCCATTTTAACCCATATTTTCTTTCTTCACTCCTCCCCACACCTTTCTCACATTTTTTTTAATGCTAGTTTCCACTCAAGACCTCTTTGTTTACAACTCTAAAGACTAAAAATAATCCTGTTCTGCTTTTTTTCTTGGATAAAGTCTGATTCAGTGGTTTTATTTAAAAGATAGCATTCACTTGCTCTAGCCCGAGTGTTCTGAGGACAGTGGTTTTTAGAGGGAAAGTTCTGTATCAGTATTTTGCTGAACTTTGCAGTTATCTTGTTTAAGTGAGAGGGGAAAAATACAACTCTCTTACACAACCAAAGACGGCACACACACATAAACACTCCCTCTGACCAACTGACTTACTGACTGTTTTCTCTTTTTGCAGTTGTTACAAGAAGAGGGCAAGAGTGGGATGACCGGATGGGTCTCGAGTTGGCTGGGAGGCAGAGCTGTTCAGAGTGTACCCAACACCCCCCAAAGGCCTACACACGCACAGAACCTCAATTCGGTGGGTGCATATGCTAATGCATGCACACACACACACACACATTATTACACAAGTACATCTTCCACTTACACTAGTATCTGTGTTTAAAGTCCTTCTCTGAGATGTTCGTGAAGTTCCTGGAGGTAGAGTCTACTCCTGCACTTCCTGCCCCTAAACTGCCTGTTTATGACATCAAGCCTCTGAGTGCGCCCCCACCTGGCCGGAGTACTGCTAGCACACCTGCATCAGGTATAATGTCACACAAAAAAAGGGATGCATGATATATTGGTACCATACTGTTTTTTTTTTATTTATACTGGCCCATATATCAGTATCATCTGATATTGGATATTTGAATATGCATGATAATTTCCCCTATTTTTACATTTAATTCTTAAAAATTTTAGTAACACTGTTAGGGCCAGATTTACTAACAGCTTGCGTCAGCGCAAACCCTCTTTTGGCATTTAAAAACTACTGTCAGGATTTACTAAAGACACGCAGTGATTAGCGCTGAAAAGGCGTGCGCAGGGTTATTTTTGCGGCTAACCTTATTGCATATGCATTTGTAGGAGTTTCCCTTTCAGGCGCAAAATTTATTAAATGAATAAGAAGAGTATTTAAATGAATCACGCAAGGTGATTTACAAAGGTTTGCGCTCGTCAATTTACTGGTGTTTGCGCCATTATTTACTGCCCAAAAAAAGCACGTCTTAAACCAGACGCTAACGGGTAGATTGCGTTGGTCATTATGGAAATGATCCGGCTGCGTCTGTGTTCTTTCATTTGCACGTCGTCAGTAGATCACGCGCAGAACTGTCCACTCCCATCGGCGCTTTTATGGAATTGCGCTCTCACACTAATTTGTCCTGTCTAGTAAGGCCCTTAATGTTACAATTTTCCTTTTAATTTATTCAGACAAATAGTATAGAATTTAATATCAACCATTTGTCACTTATCAGCCATAACATGAAAATAATTATCACTTAATTTTAATATCAGTTCATCCATAATAAAAATAACTCAACTTTAACTTTTTAGAGTTAAGGCCCTTTCACACAAAGGATGATAACTATAATAACTATAAAGTTTTAATAATCATTCTAATTCCATGAGAATATGGATGTCCACACCACAGCTTTAACAATACAGACACAGAGGAACAATATTGTTGAAAATGCTTTCAGAATTATTTTTTTTTCCTTTCTGATGAATGATAATAACATTGACAGCCAATCAAAATTCACCCAACTTTAAAGAGCTTCAGCATTTAAAGCGACAGACAGCATAACTGCAGCATGCGCTTAGTGTAAACTGTTTTTGTCCATTGGTGTGGACACTAATATAGTTAATGTTATAGTTATCATTTTGCTTCTAATATTGCTCATGTTCTTTCAGGTGTTTCAGGCCCAGGTAAGCGCACTGGGGATTCAAACCCTTTCCTGGCGCCCCGTTCTGCTGCCGTACCCCTCCTCAATCCCGCAGGTGCAGGCAGCACTGCAGGTGCTGGGGGCCACCTGCTTATGAAGCCCATCTCAGACGCCCTGCCAACGTTCACACCTGTACCCGTGTCAGCTGAGGCCAGCGGTGGGGCCGTGCTGAAAGATTTACTCAAGCAGTGATTCTCCACCTGTACTGCCACTCAGAGCACTTTAGCTTATCAGGACACTACGTTCCAGCAGATGGAACAGAAACTGGGCCATGTCACGGATTCAAATATTTACTAAAATGGCTGATTGCCATTAGAATAAAAAAGATAAAGCATCTAAGGGCTGCCCGTGCTCGTTAAATTTGACTAAACTGAGTCCTAAGTTTGACAGAATCAAATTCAGTTTGCAAACTGAGGAAGATTACATTATCGAATATTCTTGTGACATTCTCCCAACATTTATTTAATGTCGTGCAAACATTCAGCTTCTCATTTTTAGATAAAGAGAGGTGTTTAATGTTTTTCTAGTGTGTTGAGAGACTGTCTGATGCTGTCTGGCATCCATTACACAAATGGATTTATTAAACCTTTTCCACTTCTGCAAAAACGCTACCTACTCTTTCAAAATCCTCCTGTTTCGAGTGCTATGAATGGTTGGCTGTTTGGTGTGGCAGGTACAATAACAGTTAATCAAGAAGTGACATTTGATCTTGGATTTAGACTGCTGCACATGCTCCCATGCAGTACAAGTTATGTTATTTATTTGTACATCAATCATATTTTTCACTGCTTATGCAGTGGGGATAAGCTAAAATGTATTGCAATACTTTCTAAGGTAGAAATAAAGATTATGTATATACAATTTGGAAAAGATATTGCACACATAATGGACGTATAAGAAGAAATGAAAGGATTAAAGTGTAAAAATAACCTGTACATTTTAAAATTAGTGTTATTAGATTATAACAGAGGACCCCTAATTCAACGGGTTCCAATCAAATATTTAAAAATGCCATCTCTTTGAGGCCTAATATGAAGAAGTGGACTTTTTTTTTTCTCTTTTTTTTTTGTTTTTTTTTAATATAGAGAAAATTGCCTTAGTAATTCTCTTTTTGGTTACTATATCTTTCATAACAGTTGGGTGCACTTGATTATATAGATTTAGGATACATTTATACATTTTGCGCTGGTGTTTATTTAAAGTTGATCAATCTTTTTGAAGTTTTGAAAGATAGCTCATGAAAGTGATATTCAACAACAGTGTTTCTCTTTTCTGCAGAATAAACTCTTCTCTACATATATTTTCTCTTATGT
Source organism: Coreius guichenoti (assembly GCA_039654105.1). Lineage (NCBI taxonomy): Eukaryota > Metazoa > Chordata > Actinopteri > Cypriniformes > Gobionidae > Coreius > Coreius guichenoti. The sequence goes on from CM077179.1 coordinate 19,377,347, forward strand.
TTGTTTTTTTATTTATTTTTATTTATTTTTTTGTGCGCTTGAATGCAATTTTCGATATTAAGTTGTTATGGTTCCATTCTAATTATTGGTGTTTTTCGTTAGAAATACATCTCGTGATAACTATGCAAAAGGAACTCCAGCTGTTTGGTAATTAATTAGTAAATCATCTAATCCTGAAATTGTATTTCCATAAATTCTACGAGACTTATAGGGGTTTGTTGATCTTTTGCGTCTGTTTTTTCTTTCTTTCTCCTGCAGACTATGTAATCGCAAAGGCTGTAATTTAAAAGTGCTTATGGAGGCAGTGGTGTAGAGCATTATCAGACCAGATTAACCTCAAAAGGGAATGTCCGTCTCTCCCAATATGTCTCTTGGGAAAACCCTGTCTGGAATTCCAGTTGTAGTGTAACCGCGTCTAATACAGCTGCTTCTCTGTAATCTGGTGCGTAGATTCTTGGAACATTTAACCAGTTTAAATCTATATTGATTTTGACATCCAGTTGTAGATATACAGTAGTGGCCAAAAGTGATGTCTGGAGGGGATATTTGTTTTAATGACCCTACAAGTTTGATTAAACCATCAAAATATGAGGAAAATATTTTAGATTTTTTTAAATATGAGGGAAGAACAAAACCCTAAACTTGGTTAATGTATTTATCTGACAAAATTATTTGGCAAAAAAAGAAAAGAGCTCACAAACCGCTCACAGGAAAAAGCATACATTGACTACAACATAATCAGTTATTAATACTTAGTTGGTTCTCTCTTGCTTTCGCATCTGTTCATAATTTCTTTGTATGAGAGCCTGGCCATGTGTGCAATTTGCCGTGTTTCATTGCATTGACTCCAAGCACAACTACGCAATAGTAAATGTTTAAGTTTTTAATAATATTTGAATAAAAGGTGAAGATGTCAATTCTCCTATAGGCCGGACATCACTTTTGGGCCACTACTGTAGGTAGAAAATTTTTTTTAAAAAATTTTAAGAAATTAATATTTTTATTCAGCAAGTATTCATTAAATTGATCAAAAGTGGCAGTAAAGACTTACATTATTACAAAAAAAAAATCCTATTTCAAATAAATGTTCTTTTGGACTTTATATTCATCCAAGAATCTAGAAAAAAGTATGATGGTTTCCACAAAAACATTAATCATCAGAAGTGTTTCTAACTCTGATGGTAATAAGAAATGTTACTTGAGCTCCAAATCAGGATATTAGAATGTAGTAGATGCTGCTGATAATATATACATTTTATTATTACAAGTAAATCATACCCAAACAATGAATGAGGCATTAATTTGACGCTGTTATCATGGTGTATTATGTTGCAATGTTAAATTCAGCACAGGCAGCTGTGTTACTGCTATTTCATACAAACATACACTATGTAAACACTTACTATGCTTTAATGCCACATTTGAATTCTAGAAAGTATCTGTGGTGCTCTGAAGCAAATCCGTTGAACTAGAAAGTGGAAACACTTTCAAGGTGTTGGACATAGTGAATGTAAGCAGGTGTCAGATTTTAATGCGAGTGCTGCTCACACAGCACTCACAAAGACAGACAAAATAACCCTGCCCTCACCAGGGAACACCTGCTTCAGCCTCCCACATTCCTTGCAGCCATTTTTCTCGCTGTTAGATTGTGTACATTTGAACCGTCATAACTCTGCTGTCTGTTTTATCAGCGTCAGATCAAGTCTAAACCTTTTTTATATCTCAAGATCTCCACCCAAATGGGCTTTTGCCTAGAGGGTGTGTTAATCTGGCAGGCTTTGATCACCCTGAGCATGAAAATATTTGTATTTTAGAGTCTAATGAATGAGTCATTAAAGAAATGTTCAGTAACATGATGCATTTAATGGCCCACTGAACTATTAACTGATGTAACTCTCGAAAAACGTTTCCCTTTCTGCCACACTGTAGCCCAATTCACTGTTGATACTGAACGGTTGAGTTTTAGTCGTTTCGAGTGAGTGTGACAGTGTAGTAATGTGATCATTGACTCCATCTTCTTTTCTTTATCCATGCCAAAAAGCTCCGATAAAGTGCCTCAGTCTCCCAGCAGTCTTCCCCACTGAATTCAGTCCGCATCTGGCTTGCTAGATGCTGCCAAACCTACTCCAAACCCAATTAATCAATAGACAAAAGCAAAGCAAGTTGATATAAAATGATACAAAAAATAAAAAAAAGTTTTACTATGTGTCTGCAGCCTTCCAGTTAAGTGTGTGGGCCGAGTGTGTCAACAGCTCAAAGGTTAGCGGTACAAGGTTATTTCAGCATATTTACACTAGGCAATAGCTAATAAGATGCAGGTCAAGGTGACACTTCCTGTGGTTATGGTCTGCTGTCCAGTCACTGGCCTGCAGTGAACTTTTTAAATGTCTATATTAATTAGCTAAATGTTCATGTTAATAAAAACTTTGTGATATAGAATATTTTTTTGTAATAAATGCTATTTGTGATATGTACATTTTTGATATTTACTAATGAAAAATAATTATTGGCCTATGTGCCGCTAATAGCCTACACTGTAAACCCGAATAAGTTGGCAAAACTCAAAAAAATTGAGGCAATCAGTTGCCTCAAATTTTTTTAAGTTAAGAAATTTAAAGTTTAAATAAGCAGAAATTACAGATTTTTATTTTGTAATCATACATTTTAATTGCTCTGAACTCGAAATATTGGAGTAAGCCGATTCATACATTTGACTTAAAAATATTATGTAATCTAAAATTTTTAGTAGTGGAAACTTGACTAACTTTTAACTAACTAATTCAATAAATGCCACCTTGCTAATTGGTTATACAATTCTTTGGTAGCGTTAGCATAGCACTTGCTGAATGAGTACAGCAATATAATACATTTAACATATATCTGTTCTCAAATTAAGCTCATGCTCCACTCGTCACCATGATAGTAACCCTACAAAAATAACAACATAACAGAAACTCTTCTAAACTAGCATAACAAAACATCAAACACTACTAAATCTCCCACTTAACGTTAATCTTGCACAAAAAACATAATATAACACTTAATTTTGCCATTTACTGTCCCTTTTGAGTGTCATGGTAAAGCGTGCTGGGAAATAGAAATCCCAGCCTAGTTTCGGTTAAATTTAAGTTAGTCTGAATTAAAGGAAACAAGTTCATAAAGCTCAAAAGAATGAACCAATTCAGATTACTTAAAATGTGTCAGTTTTGAGAACTCAAAAGAAAAAGAAAGTTCTAATAAATCCTCATAAAAGTTCATTTGTTTGAACTAATTTGTTTAATTTGAGTTGAGTTTATTTGCATTTATTTTATATAAATATGTGCTCTGTCTTTGACTAACCTAATCAAACTCTGTGTGTGTCGAACTTTTTTTATTTCTTTCTTTTATTTTATTTTTTGCTTTAAAGACCCCCACCTGTTTTGACTTCCTTAGGTCAAGATGATGTTGCTCTGACATCGTTTTACACACCTACACACAGAAAAAGGTGTCAAAATTGTACCTTTAGGGGTACAACAGCTTGTCGCTGGGGCAGTACCCTTAAAAGGACATCTTTGTACCTTTTTTTACTCCTAAAAGGTGCATATTAGTACCTTAGAGTACAAATACGTACCTTAAGGTACTACTATGAACCTTTTTGTGGTAAAAAAGGTACAAATATGTCGTTTTAAGGGTACTGCCCCAGCGACAAGCTGTTGTACCCCTAAAGGTACAATTTTGACACCCTTTTTCTCTGTGTGTAGTCCAAATTTAAGATCATAAGAGTTGTTAAATGGGCTACTGTTGTACTTTACTTGTATCCTGAACTACTCTATTTAATAGTGGATGTGGTTGATTGGGTCCGCCGGACGTGATGACTCGACACCAGTACGTACAGTAGCTCCCTCTAAATTTAAGAAGGCTGGTGAGCCTCGCAAGTTAATTATGTGTCATTTTATAGATTCTTTGCTCGGTTTTCCTCATTGCCGTCTTCCTTCTCGTTTTGAGTCTGTGGCAGCTCCCAGAGCGCGCTTTCGTTCCAAAGGGGGCTGTCTATCTTTGATGGGATCCAGCTGTTGACCAAGTGCTCTGGGGGCCCGTTTATTTGCATTGCTAAACAATCCGTGGAGTGGGCCGAGTACGGAGAAAGCAAGTTTTATTTTTTTATATATATATAGTAAGACCCTCCTCATACTATTGGTCAATGTTCTCACACGTTCTTGCCTTCGGTCGACAGGGCGGCCGCAGCGGGTAACCAAAGCCAAGTGTCTCGACATTCAAGTGAACGCGCGTACGCGGAGGGGGCGCTTTGGGCACTTCATTTTGCGCATTGGGTCCTGCGAGCCCGTAAAGGTAGTAAAACCTCAAAGATCAACTCTTTTCCTATTTCGAGGAGTTTACGGGTTTGGTGGTGTGACGTTCTTTCCAAGGGAACCACAAGGATCCACATAAACATGTTATTTGAACTACGTGGCTTGAGTTGGTCGACTAACAAAAGGTGAGTTTAATTAGTCAGCTGGGGCTTTATGGCAAGCCGTTTTAGCATACATTACTTACAACTCACTTATGCCACTTATTTATGATTTGGTAAGTAATCTATTGACTAGTGTATTTTCACTGACTGTTCATAGATACTAGTGTGACTTGTCTATTTAATTAGTCAGTAGTACTTAGCTACTCATTTGTTATGTCACCATTCCAGTAGTGACAAGTCAATATTCCATTGTTACTGGTGACAAGTTGCTAATTGCCATTGGGGATTTGTGGTTCATTTCGTAGTACTAGTAACTATTTCAGTAGTTACTAATGATCTATTCTAGTTCATTTGTTATAGACTAGTATTTATGCCAATTGTAACAAGTAACATCCAACTAGTTAGAATTGCGTTTTCTGTGTCATATGTACTGACTAGACAGAGTGGAAACTTTATAATTCAATTAAAAATCTTACTATTAACATTGTCTCTATTGGTATGGTAACTAGTTGCAAATGAATAAGTGCTTGTATGTAATGAATATGTACTAGTATCTAATAAACAAGACTCTACTAGTGACAAATTGAACAGATATTAGTCACTATTGTATTTTTTACTAGAAAAAAGCTAGTAACAAAACAGATACTAGATATTTTTAACGATTAAATGTTTTTGTGCATTGTCATAGTACTTCAAAAGAATAGCCTATGTGAACCATGATAAGTTTGTAAAAAATTATCCAACTTTGTGTGTGTTTATCGATATTCTTGGTTTCGAGTGAGCATTTAGAGCTTATTTCAGTGAATGAAGCCTTTTTTTGTTTTCAAAATGGTTTACTGAAATATTTTCTTTTTTATTTGTAGAATGTTGTCAGTTTTAATATCTATCATATGCTGCATTCACTCTGGGAAAAGTCAGGTAAGTGAATTTCAGTTTTTTGTCCTTGAGTCATTCAAGCATGCCACTGTTGTTTGATGTGTGTCCTAATAAGAGTGCCTCTCATTCTTTTTTTGATTAGTTTTACTTTTTCTTTGCTTTTCTGGTGCTGTTGTACATCTTTAGTACATATAAACATATGATAGCAATGCCAAACTACTTCAAAATCCTTCATGCTGCACAGAATAAACCCTATAAAATATACAAAATAAATGTTTGTCTATTGGATTGATTATGAAATCCCTGTTTCTCTCCAGTCATGCACAGATGGATTTACTTATGACCGCCGTGCCAGACAGTGTATCGGTTAGTGGCTCATCAGCTGTCATGGTATTATTATGTTCATCAAGAACTTGTATTTCAAATACAGCTGTTAATGGCATTTCTCACATATACTTTCAGACGTTGATGAATGCCGGACACTGCCAAACCCGTGTCGGGGTGACATGCAGTGTGTAAATCAGAACGGTGGATACCTGTGCATCCCCCGTGGACTCTACTCCCAATCTTATGCCCGCAACAGCCCACGCACCTACCCAGAGCCTTCCTATCCTGAAGAGTCCTACCCTGACAGATCGCTTGGATATTCTGAACCGTTTATTCCTAACGGTCCTCCTGTGGGAGCTGGCCCTGGTCCAGGCCCTGGTCCGAGCTACCCAATCGTGAGCCGGTCCACTCCCTGCCTTCTCGGATATACGCTTGGTGTTGATGGCACTTGTGTTGGTAAGTTTGCCTCATGGTTCTATACATTTCAGCATCCCAAACAACCTGATTATGAAGGTGTTGGTTAAAGATGGTACCAGAAAAGGTTGTAGGTTCAAACTCATAATATTTGAACACAATCTGGCTTGGTCTAGTCTGAATCAACCATTTAAAAATGTTTTAAAATTAAATTGTATTTTTGTATAGAAATATATATGCATGGACAATTACTATCTTCAAAAATATAATTTAATACTTTAGACCAAAATACTTTAGTCAGTCAGTTAGGAGTGTGCAAACTTTAGTCTGGTAGTGTAAATTACCATATATATTAATATTTTACCATATATTACCCCAGAGATGCAGCCAATGTAATAATATATGTCAACTAATGACAGATTTGTTTATCAGATTAGCTTTAGCTGTAGCAACTTTTTAAGTGTGCTTATATGCCAGACTGAGATTTTGTTTCAAGTACCTAATTCAAGTTTTGTGAGTTGGGATGGTGACTAGTAGAAAAGTAATATTGTATCTAATAGCATCTATTATCTAATAAACATGGACTAGTCACTAGCTCTTACAGTAGCCTAGTATCTAATGAACAAGAATGCCCTACTTGTGACAAATGGAGTATATATTAGTCACTATTGGATTATTTACTAGAAGTTAAGAACTAGTAACAAAACAGATACTAGTTAGTTTTAAACGTTATCATGCCTTGCATTGTGCTTTAAAAGAATATGTGAACCAGTTATTTGCATATGATAAAGTACCAAATTCAAGATAAGTGCCCAAGAAGAACTTCATACATTCTGGCATATATAAAGCCCGTTCTTTATAATGCATAACACAAGCTAAGAAGACTCTTTGAGACATGGTCAATACTCACTCTGGGTCACATCAGGTTGTGGTCTTGTGTTTACTTCATTTTCTGCAATGGGCCATGGGTCTTCTCGCTTTGAAATGAAGCAAAGACTCAGTTCTGTGCTGAACTGTAATTTAGTAATGGCTGCGGTGGGCTGAGTGGCATCTTAAAGACTTCAGCAGAATGAATCTCGTAATTTTGACTGGATAATTAGTGTGGAACCACAAAATACTGTGGAACCTCAGAACAAACTACATCTTGTGAATGGGGCAGGAAGACACACAGGACCTGGCGTTCAGCCCTGCTCACTGTTCCAACTTTACAAATACAACGAGATAGTTTTTGAGTTTCTAATGCACTGTCATAAATCATAAGTTTGTAACTGACTCTATGTGGTCTGCTTCTGTTGAAGTTGGTGAGCTGAATGCGGTGTCAGTGATATCTCCTGTGTTTTATTGCTTCCATCTAGATGGGTGTTATATATTGTGTTGTCGGAGTCTTTATGTGTGTCAGCGTGTTGACCTATTTCACGTGCCATTTGATAAATGGTAGCGCAAATAACTGCGCTCTCTATTTTTTCGATATGGTCTGCGGATTTGTCTCGAGTTGGTGCCAGTCTTTGCAGTTAATGGATTCTCCAGTCTTCTCTTACTTCTCTGCAGAAACACACAGTGATAGATTTGTTACCTTTTGAGTCCAAGACGGTCGCGTTATAAAGAAGATAGATGCACAGATGCACTCATGAATGCGCTTTTGCACACATGCACATGTCCTGACCTGGGAAATACTTGGATTGTGTAATGAAGATGAATGTTATGTCCTGTGCTAGATTTTGGACACAGAGAAAGGTCTTGTAGAGCCACTGAGACATTCAGTACAGCAGCACTGGATAAATCGTGAAAAATCGTACAGACAAACCATTGCGGTTTCTCAGCATCTGTGGTTGTTTGTGCCAAACGTGAGGTCATTGGCTGTTGAATGAAATCTGTCACTGACCAGCTGTGCAACTTGTGAGCTTCCTTTGTACAGTGTATGTTCAGTATTTATGTATGTTAAGGGATGCTGTTATGGAAGAGAAACTGTATAGGAAGTGTGTTAAACCATTCCATCATTCATCCTACAGGTATTGCTGTGGTGTTTGTAAAAACTAGGGAATGCCCACTCCCTGCCAGTGGCGGTAAGATGTGACAGACCAAAACAGTCAACCCAGTCAGTGCCTGAAATGTGTCCATCATAACTCCCATCAATCCTCTGTACTTATAAACCCATGCAAACCTCTGAAAGACAGTTCAGTTCAGGTGAAACTTGAGAAAATAAGATCTAAAGCTCACTTATGATTCCAGAATGTGGATGCCTTGCATCAAAATTCAAGAGCTTAAATGATCTTATTCTAGGTGGGAACTTGAAACAGTTCCAAAATGTTGATTTGTCAAGTTGAAACTTGCCTACTCAGGCTGTGGGACTGTAACTGGTGTCTGTCAGCAAATGGAGAGTAGCTGTAGTACCGCAGACTAATTAATGTGTTTTAGCTTAGTGGGACGTCTGGAAATTGTGGTATGATGTCACTATTAGCTCTGAATCACTGAACTTAACTGTACTAACTGTAATGCTATTTTTAACAAATGTACCGTTCCAATGTTTGGGGTTGGTAAGATTTTGTTTCTTTTTGAGAGAAGTCTCTTATTCTCACTAAGGCTGCATTTATTTGATCAAAAATACAGTAAAAACAGTAATATTGTGAAATAATATTATAAATTTGAAAGCTGTTTTCTATTTTAATATAAAATGTATTCATGTGATGGCAAAGCTGAATTACTCCAGTATTCAGTGTCACATTATCCCTCAGAAATCATTCTAATATGCTGATTTGGTGCTCAAGAAGCAATACTTATTTTAATCTGTGCTGTTTAATATGGTAACACTTTACTTAAAGCCCTTATGTATAATGCATTATAAAGGTATTCATAATGTATGTTATAATACATTATATCTTTTCATAAATAATTGTAACCAAAGTTAAAATGCATTATAATATTTGGAGATTCTGAAATTGATTGTTCATCATGTGTTTTAATGCACTATACTTTCTAAATGTGCGTTCAATGATTAGATAAGTATTATAATGTATTATATCTGTGGTTACAGTTATTCATGAGACCATACAATGCATTATAAGGTGATTTACAAGGCATAATTAATGCATTAAATTACTTTTATAATGCATTATACATAAAGGCTTTAAGTAAAGTGTTACCTTTAATATTTTAAGAAACCGTGATTCTTTTTTCCAGGATTCTATGATGAATGCTTATGAATCTGATAAATCTGTCTTTTGTAATATCTTTTGACTTTACTGTCACCTTTGACCAGCCTTACTGAAAAAAGTATTAATTTCTTAATGACCCCAAACTTTTGAATGGTAGTGTAAAGATTTCATTCATTTACACACATCAACCATTGCATTTTGTACTTTGTGTGACGTCAGTGTAGAACGCTGAAAGAGCAGCTCTTAAGACAGAGTGGCTGGAGATATATATTGGAGATGTAAAGATCTGCCTGGTTGGTTATTTTCAAATGTTCACATGCTAATGGTACTTTCTGCTATTGTTTTACTGTATTTCCCTCTCAAAAAAGACCACTTGCACTAGACATTCCACACTAAACGTAATTACTACCCTGGCTTGCTGTTCACCTCATGGTAGTATAATGATTCCTGCTAATTCACATATGCTATGTGAAGTGTTGCTTGACCAGGCTGCTTGAACTATTGCAGTGGCGGATTGTAAATGCCTTTGATATAATTTAAACAGCCAGTGTGTGGCAACAGATCGCGGGCATTAAATCTCTGGAGTGCATATAGAAGCGACAGCTTTGAGTTGGTGCCAGATTCTTGGGTCCTGGATTGACCTCAACCTGTTTGTTCATATTAATCATCTACAAGTTGTCCATGCCTGGAAAGTTTATACTTGCATGTTTCTTTTTTGTTGAATTGTTTTGCTTTAATATGACAAGCATGTCCTGACTTATGAGTATGAATTCTAACACCCATCAAACGATTCTACAAATTCTCCGCCCTCTTCTGTTTGTTTATTAAATATTTTTGCTAATTTGATTTTGCATTCACCTATAAATTAGAGTGTTATTAATTCATTTTAACACATAAAAATGTAAAACCATTTCACAGAATCGCACATTTTTTCCAAAATACAATTAGTCTTCAGATTTCGTCTTGGCTTACTTTTAAGGAATAAGATATCTCTGATGTGAAGATTACCTCATAAACATCTGGTATTTGGACCCCTTGTTAAGTTTAATGAATTGTAGCATAGTAAACTTGTTAAAGGTGCAGTTAAAGTCTTGACTCCGACCACATGAATGATATCTCCCGCCGACAATTCATATCATTGATCTGTTTTCCTCTTTTACATGCAGAAATGTTTATCTCTCTTTCGTTTACACACCATGTCTTTCCTTTGACCCTCATTTAAATCGTGTGCAAAGTTTACAGAAGTCTCTTTTGCTGTTCCCGGATCAGATCTGATCCCAAAAATGCTAGCATTCCCAGAATGCCCCAGATCCTTTTACCACAGATCAGATGTGTGTGATAGTACACATGTAATCCAGATGCTCTCCTTCACTCTCTGGGGTCCAGCTGGGCCTTAGCAGGGTTTTTTTCGTCTCATGTGGCCTGCATCTCTGCTATCAGACCTGGCTGTAATGATTCCACCTCATAATAATGCTTTGTGATGTCTATTACCAACAAGCTGTGTAATTAAGGATCTGAGCTGCTAACACAAAGTATCAATTCCAGGTGATGCAAAACATGTGACTTCCTTTGTGATTACTGTATAGTAAGGCACTTTCGTTGAAATGTCAAAAGCAAGTGAATGGGTCATTTAAAACTCATTTAAAATTAGGCACTGAAGAAAGGTCATGATGTAACCCGAAACATTTGCCATTCCCCAGTAAAGCTGTGTTCTTTTATCTAGCATTTGCTTTTTATCTTTATAGTGTTGTCCAGGCCTTTTTGCCGACTTTTGCCTATTTGTATTATTGTTGCTTACACACCTAGACTTCCTGGACTTTCAGGCATTGTGAAGTAACTTATTATGGAATTACAGCTCGGTTTGCCAGGACCCATTGCATCACTCTACCCATATAGTAACAGTGGGACTGTTGGCAGCTTTGACCAAAGAAACTGTAATTATCTGGCTTTCACACGGTCCCCAACCCCCAACTCCATCATGCCCTCATCACTTTTATAGTAACATTTGCTTTCTTTTAAAACATGTGACTTCATGGTCTGAGAACCAAGGGTGCTTGTTCGGGTATTTAAGGAATATAATGCCCTCATAAGGAATTGTGCTGATAATGAGCGAGCGAGAGTGGAACAGGGAGATATGAATTCCAGTTTTGGAAATGTGTTGTGTAAGACTATTTATTTGTGTAAGATGTGATAGTAAGGTAAGATTTATGAGGTCAGGGATGGAGTTCGAGTTGTAACAGACCTGCTAAGCGTGAAGTAAAGAACATCGGTCCATAGGGCAAGCTAGATTAATGCAACTTCATAAATCAGAAGAGCTCATTGTAAGTTACATACACCAAGGGAAACAGATGGATTGTGTCAGGTGAGTTTCTAAATTGGACAGCGGTGGGAAAAGCACAAGTGAACTGAACTGACAGTGGCTTTCTTTTATATATTTTTTTAGATGTTGATGAATGTGAGACAGAGTCTCACCAGTGTAACCCGACTCAGGTGTGTATAAATACAGCCGGTGGATATACCTGCTCATGTACTGAGGGCTATTGGCTGGTGGGTGGACAGTGCCAAGGTAAGATTACGAATGTCTAGGCATGTTACATGCTTTAATTAGTGAAGTCTATATGCCAAGCGACACAACATTGCATTACACAGTTAGTCCTGTAATAATCCAGTTTTCATGATCAGTGTTAAAGTACACTACCATTATTTTTAAATAAACAGATACTTTTTTATTTAGCAAGGACACATTAAATTGATTAAAAGTAAAGACATTTATAATATGTCTACTTCAAATAAATGCTTTCTAGTAAAGAATCCTGGAAAAAATGCTTGTTTTTACAGAAATATTAAGCAGCAAAACTGTTTTCAACAATGACATTAATAATGAATGTTTCTTGAGCAGTAAATCATCATATTAGAATGATTTCTGCAGGATCATGTGACACTGAAGACTGGAGTAATGATGCTGAAAATTCAGCTTTGTCATCACAGGAATAAATTACATTAATTGTAATAATAATATTAATAATATTTCACAATATCACTTTTAAATTTGGTCAGCCTTGGTGATCATAAGAGACTTCTTTCAAAAACATTAAAACATCTTACCAACCTCAAACTTTTGAACAGTAGTGTATATTATAATCAAGTTACTTGTTTAACAGTTCAATTATATGACAATTCTGTTATTATTTCACAGTTACATGATGTAATAATCTAGTTATTATTTGACACTAAATCTCTTAATTCAGTTATGACAACTGTTTTGCGTATTTAGTACTCTCTAACTCACCTTTCTTTAGATATTGATGAGTGTCGCTATGGTTACTGCCAGCAGCTGTGCGCTAACATCCCTGGCTCATATTCCTGCTCCTGTAGTCCGGGATTCCTTCTTAATACAGATAGCAGGACATGCCAAGGTGCACATATACACATGAACATACTCATATTGTTTTGATCATTACAGTTTAGCTTAAAGTTAAGTTGTTATTCACTGAAAATCTTGACATATGCCATCTTCTTCCATCTTTCCTTTAATCTTCCTTTTCCTCTCTCGCCAGATGTGGACGAGTGTGAGACAACCCCATGCTCTCACAACTGTTTGAACACATACGGCTCATTCATGTGCACCTGTCACGAGGGGTTCGAGCTCGCCTCTGATGGGACCACCTGTAACGGTAAACAGGGGAGGAGAAGAGATTATTGGAAAGGAGGAAGATAGACAGAAAACAGGACGGTCCAGTTTAGAGGTTTTAGAGAGAGGTTTAAGATGCGTGTTGCCTGTATTTGTGTGTGAGTTTGTGCTTTGAAATTGTGTAATGTGTTTACCTTCATCAATACATTGTTCTCAGATCTGGACGAGTGCAGTTTCTCAGACTTCCTTTGTCAGCACACGTGTGTGAACACACCAGGATCATTCTCCTGCGTGTGTCCGCCTGGATATTATGTGTATGAGGATGGAAGGAGCTGCGAAGGTATCAGTACATTTTTATATCATGTGCTTCTTCTCTATGCATTGTGCATATTTTTATAAATATTTATTTCACCTTCTACGTGCACTCGGGGGAAATATTTCTTACATTAAACCAACAAAATGAAAATATGTCTTCATGTTTCAATGACAAGCAGTTTTACACACACATGCACACACAAACTAGACGTTTACTGTCTTTGTGGGGACTCTCCATAGGCGTAATGGTTTTTATACTGTACAAACTGTATATTCTATCCCCTTACACTAACCGTACCCCTAAACCTACCCATCACAGAAAACTTTCTGCATTTTTACATTTAAAAACAAAAACTTATTCTGCATGATTTATAAGCTTGTTTCCTCATGGGGACCTCAATTTAGGTCCCCACGGTGACACGGGTCCCCATGAGTCACTGTGCAATCAGGTTGAAGTCCCCACCGGGATAGAAAAACATGAACACACACACTCACACAACTACACATTAATGTTTTATGAGGACTTTCCATAGACATAATGGGTAAGTCTCAATCAGCTCCCTAGTTCAGTAGTCAGGGCACTGATCAGGACATAAGTCAATGGGCTGACTCCCTGACTACTGAACTAGGGAGCTGATTGAGATGCACCCAATGTTTATGCTGTACAATCTGTATCTTCAGATTGTCCCCAAAATGTGAGAATATTTCATATCTACTGCACAATTTAGCTTCCTTTACATTGATGGTGTTGTTGTTATTGTTGCTGCTGTTAATGATGATCATGATGATGATAACCTGACTCTCTTGTGTGTTTGATTTTGAAGATCTCAATGAATGTGAGTCTGGTAACAACACCTGTACAACAGCACAAGTGTGTTTCAATTTCCAGGGAGGTTACACATGTCTGGACCCTCTTAGATGTGATCCACCTTACATAGAGCTCAGTGACAAGTGAGTTTATGAGTGCTGGTGATAGACAACTTGTTTGCTGTAGTCAAAACATGAAGTCAGTCATTTGTCTTATTGGTTTATTGTTGAACAGATGCAACATGTTGTTACATTTATCTTTCTCTCTCAGTCAGTGCATGTGTTCTGCGGAGAATCCCGCATGTCGGGAAAGACCCTTTACTATCCTGTACAGGCATATGGATTTGTCTTCTGGCCGCAGTGTTCCTGCCGATATATTTCAGATGCAGGCCACCACACGTTACCCTGGAGCATTTTACCTCTTTCAGATCAAGTCTGGCAACGAGGGGCGAGAGTTTTACATGCGGGTGAGTGAGTGGGCTTCTGTCTATATATCTGATGTCGGTTGTAAAACACTTGCACTACCATTCAAAAGTTTGGGGTCAGTTTTTTTTTTTTTTTTTTTGGGAAAAAAATTAGTGCTTATATTCAGCAAGGATATATAAATGCTGTTCTTTTGAACGTTCTATTCATTAAATATTCCTGAAAAAATGTGTCCGGGTTTCCACAAAAATATTAAAGGGGAAGGGGGAGGGGGAGGGGGGGGTTGTAACACACACAGCTTCAGCCAATCTCATGTTAATCTTGAGTATCTACAGAGTAGTATTGCATCCTTAATATCTCAAAAAAGTCTTTAGTTTTATTAGATTTATAAAATACAGATAAGCTGTACCGACTCTTTCCGAAAAAAGCCGAGCTCCGGGAGGCGTGCAGTGCGTGGAGCTAAAAAGTCACACACACACACACACACACACACAACACGTCATCGCATCATAGACTCTCTATTCCTTCCAGTTAAATCACAAAATAAAATGTACACAAATGTGTCCCTGCTCTTGATACAGATACAGAATCACCGATTAACACATTTGGATTGAATGAGAAAAAAAAACTATACGAAGGTGGATTCGAACCCAAAACCGAACTTCTGACACAGTCGCCGGACAAACGCTCTACCACTTGGACAGGCAATCTATATTAAGAATTTCGGGACTGACAACATTGTATTATGTTATAGTTAGGAGATGTAATGTTAGGGATGAAACTATCACGTTAATCATGACTTCCCCCACTCACCCACTTTTTAAAACAAAGTTACGCCACTGCATCGCATTATGGATAACTTTTGATTCACTATACGTTTGTGTTGTTTACATTATATGCACTTACGCGCCGATTGCCAACAAAACAGACATTTGATGCAGTTTCACTCACCGCCTGCAACGACCTGCAAATCTAACGGGCCTTGCTTATAAAACATTCGTCGCCGAAAATGCCAGGAACACACTTGAAAAACAAACTACATCCACTGTTCCCTCAACGCTGGGTTCTTTGGGAAGCTGAACAAGGTTATCTTTCCCTCACAACCAAAAACACACTTCTTTGGTGACATTGTTAAAAAATCCTTCTCGACTTGCGTCAGCCGAATGATGGACGTGCTCTCTCCTGCTCTGGTTGGTAGGGTTGGGCGTATCGATATGAAGTATCGATATATCGATACTGACGTGAGCATCGAAAAGTATCGACACTCATATAAAAATATCGATATAAGGTGTTTTTTTCTTACCAGTGATTTTGTTTATTTAAAAATATTATTTAATGCATACAATATGAATAACCTATGTAAGCAATTAATTGTGTAGTATAGGACTAATTTCCTGCTCATCTGAACCATGATCTGAACACAGTACGCACGCAAATGCTGCAAGACAGAACCAATCGATCACAGAGAGAGCGTTCGCTCACTGATGACACTGTATTCAAACAGGGCTGCGTGTCCCAAAAGTATCATAAAACCATTGATGCTTTTGGAAACGCAGCCCAGAACAATGCTCATCAGAAGACAGAAAAACATAATATGTTTGAGTTATTTCACAATAAACAAATAGAAATTGTAGTATACATAGTGCAATTACACTCTTTAAATTTAATGTTAAAAGTTGATATTGATCGTGTTCTATTCTGTAACTAATTAATATAAATCATTTTATGGGTGTTAATGTTGTTAATATTGCATTTTATGGGTGCAACGGCCTGTCACTGGCAATCCCTTGTGAAAAAGAACCAATGTTTATTTTTTACTACAGTGACCATAGTTCAACTAGTATTTGTAGATTCCCATGGTTACCACTACAAGTAAACATACTTTAACCATGTGTAAACAAAAATATGATCTAATAAGTTGCAATTAAGGTGTATTGAATGTTAAAATGCCTTTCAAATATAATGTTAAGTGGGTATCTTTACCCATTTTACTCTGTCATTTTAATAATTTAATACATTTAATAATTTAAAAGTTCAGTTCAGAAGTATCGTATCAGTATCGATATCGGTGATACTGGCCTTGAAAGTATCGTATCGTATCGAAAACAAAATAAGTGGTATCGCCCATCCCTACTGGTTGGTGTGTGTGCGCGCTTTTCCAGGAGAAGTGTACATAAAAGGATTTTCCACCCTTTATGACTTCATACAGGGCCATACTCCAAAAAAACTTTCTGAAACTTGTGAAAAACCGGAAGGAGTATTTTTTGCACAGAAATACTCCATCATACGTCCATCGAATTTTTTGAAACTTTGGCCATGTTCAGCATGAGAAACCAACTCTTTAACAGTGTAAAAAACTCAGAATGCATGAAATAGCATTAGACCACCCCTTTAAGCAGCACAACTGTTTTTACCACTGGTAATAGAAAATGTTTCTTAAGCACCAAATCAGCATATTAGAATGATTTCTGAAGGATCATGTGACACTGAAGACTGAAGTAATGATGCTGAAAATTCGTCTTATTTTAAATTGTAATAATATTTCACAATATTACCGTTTTTACTGTGTTTCTGATCAAATTAATGCAGAGTACTTGGTGCCTTGGTGAGCATAAAGTTAAGTTTTCTTTCAAAAGCTTTCAAAAATCTTACCAACCCCAAACTTTTGAAGAGTAGCGTATATATAAAGGTGACCACTAGACGGAGCTGTAGGATTTCTGTGAAACTTTCTGTCAGAATTACTCTGGAGCCAAACCCCAAAGTCTTTATTGGTCCTATGTGTCCTTTAATGAATAAGCTCATGAAACCGTTGAAAGAATTCATCTGTGAAGAGAAAGATTGTCAAAATCAGCATTCATTTATAAAACATGAATTATTTACTATTATTTCAACACCTGTGCTGTGAAATGAAATAAAAATACTTTTCTTATTAACTTAAAATTTTTAATTTGACCTTTTTTCTTTCTCCCCACCAAAGCAAACCAGTAATATCAGTGCAACATTGGTTCTGGCCCGGCCCATTAAAGGACCGAAGACCATCGTTCTAGACCTAGAGATGGTTACCGTTAATAACGTCATCAACTTCCGAGGCAGTTCAATCATCCGCCTCACAATATTTGTCTCCGAACATCCATTCTGAGGCTTTACAAATGAACCTCTGACCTCTCACCTCTTCATGGCCCCATACCTCCATCATGGACTTCCTGTTACTACACTATCCGTCAGGCAGCTGCATTTCTTCATATTTTTTTTTGTTCTGTGGTTCTGGACTCAAATGTAGTCATCACCCTCTCTGTCTGCTCTCTCGTGGGCGGAGCTTGTGTTGATCTTTGATATTTCATGATGCAGGTTTTTAATTAGGCTGCCTGGCTGTCGCAGTCACACACATGTACCCGTAAAACAGAAGAATATTTATGTTGTGTTTCTTTTGTCTCATTTGTTTGTATTTCCCATTGTGGATTTTCTTCCCCCAATTGCAAATTCTTTTTCTTCTTTTGTAAAGCTGGATTTGTTTGTCGATACTTTTAGTGGCACCTGTGTCTCACTGTGAATGTGAGTTTTTGAGCGCTGCTTTCATTAGTTCTTGACCTTTGAATACCCCAAACAATGAGAGAGCTGCTAGGCTTGCACATGCTACAAAATCTTTAAAAAAATATTCTAAATAACTCAGACAGGAGTCTGCAGTGTATCTTCAGCACCTGTTACCCAGGCAAGCCTCAGAAAAAGTCATTGGTTTGGCTTCTAATCATTGCATCTGTGCAGAATTTCCTTTGTGTATCTGTTTTTTATTTGACAGGTAAAGAGAGCCTGGTCAGTCAATAAACAAAAATTTTGATGACCTGAAACTTAGTTCGTTTGTTTTTCCTTTTAGCAAATTTAGACTGATGCATAGAAAGTTAATGATGGGCATGAAG
This sequence comes from Coreius guichenoti, assembly GCA_039654105.1. Taxonomy (NCBI): domain Eukaryota; kingdom Metazoa; phylum Chordata; class Actinopteri; order Cypriniformes; family Gobionidae; genus Coreius; species Coreius guichenoti. Next base: position 19,395,656 of record CM077179.1, read on the forward strand.
TGATTATTGTTAAAGCTGCAGTCCGTAACTTTTTTGGTTAAAATTTATCCAAAATAAAAAAAAATTCTGGCTAGTAGGCTATCGCATGTGAGGATGCTGCAGGTGGCGGATCATTTATAGCCTTTTCTCACAGCAGCTGGAATCATTAAATTTATCATTTTGATGGCGGATTGTAATCCAGAAAGGTCCAAACGACAATCATCAGTGACAACTGCAGATTCACCCGTAGTCAAAAGCAAAAGATTAGACTGTACAGAAATTGAAATCTACAGGTAACGCTAATACACACTAAATACACTTAGTCACGCAATGCTGCTGTTAACATTAACAATCTGAGAACAAAGTATAACAATAATAATAATTTGCACGGTTTGATGAGATATGAGCTAAGTGATCGTAAGATTTAATCACAATTGGTAGCATGATTTATTGTGGTGCTTTTTTTTTTCACTTGGTCAGAAAAAAGTGGCAGACATGTTACTTACTTGTTCAGATGACATTTTCCGGTGAAAATTCTTATTTTGGTCATACTTCCAAGATGTAGAATCTGTGATTCCGAAGTACAGTATCCACACCGTTGCAGTGACTGGCAGCCACAAATAGGCTACTCCTGAAAACATTAGATTCATCCACACTGAGGAGCCGAGCCAATGCACAACCCACGTAAAGATGATAATTCCGCAAATAACTGCAATTGTAGGTTTCAAACAGAGATGGCAACAAAGAGGCAAAATTTACGGACTGCAGCTTTAACATTAATGTGTTAAATAAAACGAGATTATTATTATTATATATAAAAAAAAAAACATTATATATCGAGAGAGGGGTGGGGTGTTATAACCCTATACACATTTTATATAGGGTTAATTCAGGATAATTGTGGCATTTCCCCCCCCAGTCATCTCAATGGCAAAATGTGTCCCAATACTGTATATAGACTTGCACCGGCGGGCACTAGGACCCAACCGTAGGCAGAAGTTTTCTCGCTTACTGGAGGCTTCAGGCGCACCTGCTGCACTCGCGAGCTCAGAGATTTCAGCTCCTCGCGTACAGCAGCACAGGTATGTACATGATTCATTAAACGCAAACATAATGTTTTTGGTTATAAAGGAAAAATGGCTTTAATCTTAATTGTTGAAATAATTATTTTATTATATAGCTTATATGCTGTGTATTTCTTTAACTTTGGGCTGCACGGGCACTTTTATAAGCTACCTCAGCCTTTTTCTGTTAAATGAAGGTTACATTAAAACTGTGTGGGAAACTTTTTGACCTTTGTTACTCATTTATTTTGCTAATTTAAAAATGTCTTTTATGTATAGATTGTAATGTTTTTTTTGTCCCAGATACAAACTTTCAATGTTGCTATGTAAATTCATTATAAAAATTAGTGTTGTTACAGGATTAAAACGTCGATAGTCTAAATATAAACTGAAATACATTTTTAGTGAAATATTTATTGTGTTCATTTTCAGTATTTATGAATGTGCCTTAGTTATGGCGTCACTTCCACCACAACAACCAATTTTGCCATTAAGGTTTTGTCAAACTTTTTTGTACTTAGGCCTATTTACCAAGGAAATAACAGTGCCAGTGAAAAATATGCTTATCAGGTGAATACATCAAGGTAGAAAAATAGAAGAAGAAAAAAAGAAATAGGAAAAAATAGAAATATGAAAAACCAAGGTAAATATTACAAACTGAATGAAGTTGAACAAAATATTTCCATTCTGCGTCATTTCCATTCAAGCTTTAATCCTTAGCAATACACAGGAGATGGATGTTTTATTCTAAAAATCATTTATATCACAATCTTTTCCACCAAAATGTATTAAACGCAGAACACGTGATGCAAATGACATTGTGTTGGAAATGTTGTGAATTCAGAATTCTTTCGTGGACGGTTGGACATGATCTAATTCTTTGGTTACATTTTATTTCGATAGTCCACTGTAGACACTAACTAACTTCTACTAACTTTAAGTAACTTTGCAACTAAATCTCAACTAACTCTCAATATTAGCAGAATGCTAGGTTACGGTTAGTAGAATACGTTGACATGTAGTTGCAAAGTTACTTATAGTCAGTAGAATGTCTGTTGGGGGAACATCAAAATAAAGTGTTAGCAGATATTAAGCAGACAGTCTATTAATATTCTAATGACTAGTTGTTGACATGTAGTTGCAAAGTTACTTATAGTTAGTAGAATGTCTAAAGTGAAAAGAAGTGTTACCAATTGTTTTTATGTGTTTGGTTTGTGCAGATCCTCAACATGACAGAATGTATCAAAAACTGCTGCAGGACGTTTATGTCCAAGGAGAACGAACCAGAGATTCAGAGTGAGTCTCTCTGCCTCTCTTTCTCTCTCTCCCCATCTCCTCCTCGTGATTGTTCTTTGTATTATGCATACGCACATATATCTATAAATATTAATACATAATATTATAATAAATAATATTATTATTTATACATCTTTTTAAATTATGAAAGATGTATTTGTATATATGTTTTTAGTGATTAAGGTTCGACCTCCCGGTAAATTAACTGTTGAGTCTAACGTGAAGAGGAATGTTGGCGTATCAGAGGATTATCTCCTGTCTAAACTGCCTCCGGACGGTCGGGAGGTTCCATTCATCATCCCAACCTTCAAACCCTCCTACATCCAGCCGAGAGGGGCGCAGTACTCTGGCTACAACATCGGGCAACAGAGTAAGCAATATTACTCAGATGAGATTTATATGTTAATCACATAATTGTATTTATTTAGTTTAATTTATTTTATTAAATCACAGTTGTGTGTACAAATTTGATATGAATGATTTCAGGTACCACAAGGACCACTTATGCAGAAAGGAAGGCAGAGCTCGCAGGAGCCAGTCAAACGATGTATGAGCCTGATTTGAACTTAAACAGCAGTCATATGATCAGCTATGTGTCACCAGGCTCACTGAGACGCCCCACTCTGAAAAACAGACCCAACAACAGCCCTGGCACAGGTGAGATACCTTTAGATCTGCCTAAAACACAAAGCCAGATGTTACATGGGGCAATTTTCCTTCTATTTATTATCTGTGTGTGATGTTTAAAGAGTGGATTTACTGTCCAATTTCACTTCCTCATAACATAATTCAGCACATAACTTCTCAGTATGTAACCTCAAATATTTACGTTCCTACACACCTGTGCATAACCCTTCTGTTTTATTCCTGCTCCTAAGTCCCCTATTGTTCATGACAGATTTGCACTGACAATGTCCCAGATCGTATTGTTGAGAGGCCACATTCAGATGATTCTAATGCTTTGTTTTCAGTGGCTGAGCATGACACAATTGTTCATATCAAACTGATGAAGACATTTTAAATGGAATCACTTCTGTTGCATGACAAAATAATCTGATGAACTAAATCAACAAGACTCTTCCTTTTACTGGTTTAGAACACAGTGGCAAAGAGAGACTCAGTCTGTCCATGTTTGATTTGTCAAACCCTCAGGGCCATGTACAGGTGAGTTGTACACACACACACACACACACATTCCATGTTTCCATATTTTATGCGGACATTCCCTAGTGATTTTATACTGTTCAAACTGCATGTTTTATACCCTAAACCTAACCTATCCATCACCGAAAACTTTCTGCATTTTTAGATTTTCAAAAAAAATAATTTATGAGGATTTATAAGTTGTTTTCCTCATGGGGACCAAAAATTGCCCAACAAGATCACAAATTTCTGGTATTACTATCCTTATTGGGATATTTTGTCCCCACAATAGGGAATACCTGAACCACACAAACACACACACCTCACTTAACAACCCATTCCATAAAACTGTATCATAATTAAAACTGCAGCTTTCATGTGCAGCTGAGATCCTGTACACCTGTTCACACATGAGCTATTATTATATTATAGCTATTATTATAATTTATTCCTGTTATGGCAAAGCTGAATTTTCAGCAGTCATTACTCCAGTCTTCGGTGTCACATGATCCTTCAGAAATGTGTTGCTTAAGAAACATGTCTTATTACTTTCAATATTCAAGAAAGCTGTGCTGCTTAATATTTTTGTGGAAACCGCGACACATTTTTTCAGGATTCTTTGATGGACAGAAAGTTCAAAAGTTATATTAATTTCTTTGTATTAATTGTATAAATATCTTTAAAAAAAAAAAAAAAAAAAAAAACTCTTACTGATCACACACTTTTGAACGGTAGTTTATATCATGGAATAATATAAGTTGTTACATAAAGTATTATTTATCATTAATTATACAAACACTTTTCTTTTCCGAGAAAATTGCACTTCAAGAGTAGCTCTGCTATAAACTTAATATTTTTAATTCATTTAATATATTTAACGTAGTAATGGTAATATATTTAATAGCTTAATTAATGACTTTAGTTATCATACTATTTCCATGCTTTTTCAGATCATTATCATCAAGAACTCTTTGAATTACAAATCAGCTATGGCACTATTAAGCAGGAGATTGATTTGAGCCGGGTGAAGTTTTTATTATTGTTAAAGTTAAATAAAGAGTCAGTTTGTGGTCTTTTGCATTTGCATCAATCATAGCTGATTAAATTCCTGAATTAAGTATATACACTGATACTTTGCTGTTTAATGATTGCAGTGCTGTTGTTCAGTAACATTTTTTCCTCTCTTGTTCCTCCAAGCGTTATGATTCTGTATCCAGTATCCAGAGCAGCACATCCTCCTTTCAGGATTCCTTTGGGAGCAGCCGTAGTCTAGGTAACCATTCATGACGAACACTGAAGTCGTAACCGCAGACAAGCGCATTCCAAAAGAACCCTCAAAGTTCCCTTCCAATACAACTTTCTGGAAAGTGTTCCGCTTCACTGTTACCTGGAATTTCCACTACAGTTTAATTTGTTTGGTTTTCCTTTTGTTTTATTCAGGGTCTTTTGGACCCTTTATTTCTCAACAATCTTACTCCCTCTCTCCTCACCCCGTGTACACATACACACAGACTCTCAAACACACAACACACACACACAGGATAGACTCAGATCACAGCAGATTGTGAAATCATAAAGGGCAGACACAGTAATTACTTCCAAATGTTTTCCCTGAGGTCCAGTACACAAGTCATCATATAACTCTCAGAATGTAGAGTGGATCTTTACACACAAAACACAAATAATAAACTGAAAATATATTTCAATATAACAAACATTTACCATTCACAGTAACATATTTTTATATGATAGGGTTTATACATCAGAGACCACTATTGAAATGCTTCCATTTTGCATTTTTCTAATGAAATTGAAAGTGGTTTTAAATATAAATAATTTGATCCAAAAAGTTTAACATGTAAACATCTGTATACATTAATCACACATATACACCGATTGACATGTGGACAATATTTTGGAGTGATAATATTTATATGTGTTTGCGTGGGGTGTGTGTGTGTGTGTGTGTGTGTGTGCGTGTGCATAGAGTCCATCACTCTGTCTGGTGATGAGCGGGATCGTGAGCCGGGAAAAGTGTGTGTGCACCTGAAGTATGAGGAGGTGGTGGAGCAGGTGTGGATCACCTTAGTGAAGGTATGATTTCAACCAGGAGAGGCTTTGCTAGTCTACAACAGACCATTGTGTCCCATCTAGAGACCAGCTGAATGGAGCCTCTGTGTCGCTGTAAGAGACCTTTAACAAACGATCACATTTCCAACAAGCTATTTTTAATCTTTCGTTTTCAAATAATTGAAAAATAACTATGTATGTATCTGTCTGTCTTCGCCTCTTTATTTTACACATAATTTGATATCAAGGGTGTGTGGTGGAATACTGAAATCAAGCATCATAGTTAACACACTGATCTCATATTTCATAATGCTTGTTTTATTGCTGTCAATTATTTTCTAATATAATTTTTTTAAAACTCCCTGGCTCCCTTTCCTTCTTCGAGAAAAATCCCCTTGTTGACATACAGTGGTTTTAGTGGTAATAAAAGCTCATAAACAGTAGGTCATGTAGCTTTCAGCCTTACTTACTGTTTCTCAAATTTCCTATTTTTTTGGTACTTTCTCTCTCTTAGTGTACAGACTTGAGTGTGTATACTGAAGGGGTGGAACTGCAGAAGATTGGGGTCAAAGGGGTCATCACCATGACGAAGCCAGTGCGATTTAAGAGCACAGTCAAGGAAGCATCAGCAGTGAGTGAAATCCAGCAGTCATAAAACTACAACACCCAAGATTCAATTTAAGCTTCAGCGTTGATGATATGAAGAGGTTAAAATGATTAGCATAGCTCAGTTAGCCCCTGCTAGTAGATACTGGAACTACAACATCTGCTTCTATAAAGTGCCTTTCTCCATTGACAGCCTATCAAAATAAGCCATGTATTCTGACTAAATAATATTATTATCATAATATTCTGACTAAACACTAATATTTTGCTATTTAAAAGTTTGGGGTCAGTAAGATTTTTTTTAAAGAACTGAGTACTTTTATTCAGCAAGAAAGCATTAAATTGACCAAAAGTGAGAGTAAATTGGCATTTCAAATATATACTGTTCTTTTGAACTTTCTATCAATCAGAGAATCCTAAGAAAATGTATCACACTTTAAACAAATACAGTGTATCCGGAAAGTATTCACAGCGCTTCACTTTTTCCACATTTTGTTATGTTACAGCCTTATTCGAAAATGGATTAAATTAATTATTTTCCTCAAAATTCTACAAACAATACCCCCATAATGACAACGTGAAAGAAGTTTGTTTAAAATATTGGCAAATTTATTAAAAATAAAAAAATAAAAAAATTACATGTACATAAGTATTCACAGCCTTTGCCATGACACTCAAAATTAAGCTCAGGTGCATCCTGTTTCCACTGATCATCCTTGAGATGTGTCTACAACTTGATCCACCTGTGGTAAATTCAGTTGATTGGACATGATTTGGAAAGGCACACACCTGTCTATATAAGGTCCCACAGTTAACAGTGCATGTCAGAGCACAAACCAAGCCATGAAGTCCAAGGAATTGTCTGTAGACCTCCGAGACAGGATTGTATCAAGGCACAGATCTGGGGAAGGGTACAGAAAAATTTCTGCAGCATTGAAGGTCCCAATGAGCACAGTGGCCTCCATCATCCATAAATGGAAGAAGTTTGGAACCACCAGGACTCTTCCTAGAGCTGGCCACCCGGCCAAACTGAGCGATCGGGGGAGAAGGGCCTTAGTCAGGGAGGTGACCCAGAACCCAATGGTCACTCTGACAGAGCTCCAGCGTTTCTCTGTGGAGAGAGGAGAACGTTCCAGAAGAACAACCATCTCTGCAGCACTCCACCAATCAGGCCTGTATGGTAGAGTGGCCAGACGGAAGCCACTCCTCAGTAAAAGGCACACGACAGCCCGCCTGGAGTTTGCCAAAAGGCACCTGAAGGACTCTGACCATGACAAACAAAATTCTCTGGTCTGATGAAACAAAGATTGAACTCTTTGGCCTGAATGGCAAGTGTCATGTCTGGAGGAAACCAGGCACCGCTCATCATCTGGCCAATACCATCCCTACAGTGAAGCATGGTGGTGACAGCATCATGCTGTGGGGATGTTTTTCAGCGGCAGGAACTGGGAGACTAGTCAGGATCAAGGGAAAGATGAATGCAGAAATGTACAGAGACATCCTTGATGAAAACCTGCTCCAGAGCGTTCTGGACTTCAGACTGGGGCGAAGGTTCATCTTCCAACAGGACAACGACCCTAAGCACACAGCCAAGATAACAAAGGAGTGGCTACGGGACAACTCTGTGAATGTCCTTGAGTGGCCCAGCCAGAGCCCAGACTTGAACCCGATTGAACATCTCTGGAGAGATTTGAAAATGGCTGTGCTCCGACGCTCCCCATCCAACCTGATGGAGCTTGAGAGGTCCTGCAAAGAAGAATGGGAGAAACTGCCCAAAAATAGGTGTGCCAAGCTTGTAGCATCATACTCAAAAAGACTTGAGGCTGTAAGTAGTGCCAAAGGTGCTTCAACAAAGTATTAAGCAAAGGCTGTGAATACTTATTTACATGTGATTTTTTTCGTTTTTATTTTTAATAGATTTGCAAAGATTTCAAACAAACTTCTTTCATGTTGTCATTATGGGGTATTGTTTGTAGAATTTTGAGGAAAATAATGAATTTAATCCATTTTGGAATAAGGCTGTAACATAACAAAATGGAAAAAGTGAAGCGCTGTGAATACTTTCTGGATGCATTGTATATTAAGCAGCACAACTGTTTTCAATATTGATAATAAAAATGTTTCTTGTGACACTGAAGAGTGGAGTAATGATGCTGAAAATTCAGCTTTCATCACAGAAATAAATTACATTTTAAAATTTACATTTTTTGTGCCAAAAATGTGCCATTTTTTTTTAAATGGAAATACTATTTCCCAATATTACTGTAAAAATATATATATATATTTTAAAAACTTTACGAACCCAAACCCATATTTTTTTCCCCATTGAGATGAATGGGAATAACATTTTCCATGTTATTACAGAGAGAAAATTCCCACACAACCAAAGATGCATAAAATACTTACTTCGTCACATAAGTAAAAAGGAGTAGAGCATGCAGTATTGTTTTATTTTACTGTGCTTCACAGATTAAATTCTAGTTATCCCTCAGTATCTCAGTATATTGTCTTTCTCTTTTAGGACACTGTCTTCATGGAGACATTTGTGTTCACTCTGAATTTAGAGCAAATCCGCAGATCAGCACTGGTGCTGCGCCTGCAGGCTCACACACCACGTAAGCGGACGCTGGGAGAGTGTGTATTATCTCTGCGAACCCTCGGACCACAGGAAACAAAGCACTGGCTGGAGTTCAAGCCTCACTCTAAAACACATGTGAGTCCTCACCTGCTACATCTCATTGTGACCGAATGTCTAATCCCAAATTTCTTTTCCTTACAGGTTCTTCCTGGTTTTGACTGTGAGATTCTTTGAAAAAAAATCTTAAACTTCCACCTGCAATTACCCACAATGACCACATTAAATAGCTGCTCTAGTTCTGCTTCTCTTTTGTGATATTTAGGTCACTGGGGCTGAGACAGACAGACTGAGCTCTCAGAGAGGAAGAAATCAATATACTGAAACCAGCTATTTCAATGCCATTTCAAAGCCCTTTTTGAAAGAATTATCTAGACCCTTAAAATGCTCCGAAGCTTCCTTTTAAAACCCACAGAAACAAAATGTTTACTATAATTTTTCAAGCATTGTGAGCAAATATAAACTATATATACACTAAAATATAAAACAGTTATTTTAAATTGTAATAATATTTACTAATATTGCTGTTTTTACTGTATTGTTATCAAATAAATGCAGCCTTGGTGAGAATAAAACATTAAAAATTAATGTTACTGACCTTAAACTTTTGAACGTTAGTATACATACATACACTTACATGTATTATTTATTTATATTTCATATAGTTATATAGGTAAAATGTCATAAATTAATCATTAGTATCATCTAAATATAATGTGTCACATTATCATCTTTATACATCACATCACTGTAAGTAAGTTAGGCCCCGTTAAAACATTGTTCGGCCTACTGAAAGCTGCCATACACAAACAGGTACCAGATTTGGCACAGTTATGCCACTGTTATGCCATATATATGACAACTATTTGCTGTTTCTGCCAGCTATAACTTTGTTCTTTTAGTGAACCTTTTAAAAATGTGATTTGTGTGTTTTGCTTGTGTGTACATGTGACTGAAATCAAAACTTAACAGGGACTTAATTGCTTTTTTTGAGTACAAAGTCTTTTTTTACTAGTGGGGTGTTTGAAATGGACTGAACTGTGTTCCACTGACCTTCATTCTGGAACACAGCTCAGTGGAATCTGGTCTAGAGGACGTTTTTTTCAAATCAGTAATGGCTGTTTGTGTGTTACTGGGTTAGAAATTGGTTTGTGTCTCAACTATAAATCAGTGGACAAGTCGCAGCAGGTAGTCTGCCCTAAAACACACACACACACACACACACACACACACACACACGCACACACACAATGCAACCGTACACAGCACCTAAACCTAACAGGGATTATTGTGTGTGTGTTTCTGTAGGTGTGTCACGCTGAGCTTCAGCTGGCCTTGTGCTTCCAGCCAGTGAGCAGTCGAATGCAACTCCAGATCCTTAGTGCTCAAAACCTTCTGTCATCTTCCTCACCACTCACACAGAGTGAGTCCTATTATGCTTTTTTTACATTTACAGATTTCCTTACTGTGTAATGTGTCTGTTTGAGCGCGAAAAAGGTTAAGGCAATTTACAAAGTCCACTCCAAAGGGTGTTATTCTCCATATTAGTAAGCACTGTTTCTGAACTCCCTGAATTGTAATCTTGAGTTTTCATCCGGGAACAAACACGTCTCAATATTCCTCATTTAACTAATTCCCGCCCAAGGCATCTGCAAATTAAAGGGGTTGAGGCCTGGTAGAATTGTGTTAGTGTGTTATGGTAAGGGGTGTGACATTTCCGAAACATGCTTGAAGCGGTTGACCAATAACAACACACTGGTACAGCCAACCAATCAGAGCACATTGTGTTTTTTGGAAGGAGGGACTTAATAGAGACAGGAAATAAACAGAGGGTGCATCTCAATCAGCTCCCTAGTTTAGTAGTCAGGGCACTGATCAGAGAGTCGGCCATTTTAAGGGCTGTCTCAATCGCAGAATCCTTCCAGTGCACTGAAATGTTCGCTTCCTAAAAAAGTCCCACAATGCACGTCAAAACCCAGGGTGCATCGATGCTCACTATGTACACTTAACGGAAGTTCTGAAGCGTGAAACTTAAATCACGTGAGCCAACTCACTACACATAACGGCACGTGATGTATGTTTTTAAAAATAGAAACCATTATTTTATTATATTTCAACATAAACATACACCGTTAGACAGGTAATGTTAGCTAGCAATCTAGCTAACATAATTTATTTACGGCTGAAATGTTGCACGTATTTGTAACAAGCAAAGTATTTATCATAATGTACTTTAAATAACATTACAAGTAATGTCAGAAAGATATCAGCTCTGCTGTTGCTCATAAATACCAGTAATGAATGATGTTGTACAATGAGGACGTTGTCACGTCGCCGGAAATGGAGTCATCAGTGTCCCAATGTGTAGTGAGTCAGCGTCCTTTACTGTCCTTACCAGTGCCCGAATTTGTGTACACGATATACTGATTCCTGAGCTCGGAAGCTAGGGAACTGACTGAGACCTACCCAGAGTGTTACTGACAGACTGGGAAGAGAGGTGCTGCAACAATGTAAAATATGTGAAAAAATAATGTTTTTGAACATTCAAACATGAAAACCTATTCTAGCAGACCCCAAAAACCAAAGTAAGACTTTGTAAAACGCCTTTTTTAACATAGCTTTACATCCTAGTCCGTTTTAAGTATATTTGCATCTTTAGTTAAAGTTTTCTCTTAAAAGCCTTCTTATTTTTTTAATTAATTTTCCTCCTTAGTTAATTGTTGTGGAAGACTGAATATGACAAATATGACGATGTTGATGAAATTAACTGTGCAAATGGACGTTCTCTTTAGGTTTCTTTGTGAAGGTTGACTTGCTGAGTGAGGGCAAGTTCTTACTGAAGAGGAAGACAAAGGCGATGAAGTCAACAGGGGGGCATGTTCAATGGGAGGAGGTGCTTCACTTGCCTATCACCAATCAGGACCAGAATCTGCAGCTGGCAGTCAATCTCTACAGCCGTGGCTCTGTTCGGAGAAAACACCTGCTCGGACAGGTCAGTTTGGAGCAAAATACATACTACAACACACTACATTTAGTATGCATATCAACATGTTTAAATTTAAAGTTAATTTATTTGTTAAAAAATATAATAAAGACACTGATATTGTGAAATATTATTATAAATAAAAACTAAATTTTCTATTGTAATATACTGTAAAAATGTAATTTATTCATGTGATGGCAAAGTTGATTACCCCAGTCTTCAGTGTCACATGATCCTTCAGAAATCGTTCTAATATGCTGATTCAGTGCTCAACATTTCTTATTTGAAGAAACCGTGATGCATTTTTTTCTCAGGATCAAAATAACAGCATTTATTTAAAATATATTTTTTGTAACATTATAAATAGCTTTACTGTAATTTTTTTACCAATTCAATATGTTTAATTAATTTATTTTCTATTATTATTTATTAAAGTAGTTCACTTCAAAATTAAAATTTAATGATAATTTACTCACCCCCACATCATTCAAGATGTTAATGTCTTTCTTTCTTCAGTTGAAAAGAAATTAAAGTTTTTGAGGAAAACATTCTAGGATTTTTCTCCATATAGTGGACTTCAATGGGGTACAACGGTTTGAGGGTCCAAATTCCAGTTTCAATGCAGCTTCAAAGGGCTCTACACGATCCCAGATGAGGAATAAGGGTCTTATCTAGCGAAACGATCGGTCATTTTCTAAAAAAATATAAAAATGTATATACTTTTTAACCACAAATGCTCTTCTTGCTCTGATCTGCGATGCACCACTTATTACGTCATCACGTTGGAAAGGTCACACGTGACGTATGCGAAAGTACCGATCAAGTGTTTACAAAGAGAACGTGCAAAGACTAAGTCAGACGCCCCTCACAAAAAAGGTAAAGCAACGATGTCGGACGATTTTGAAGTTGGAGGAGAAAATGAGATGGAGTTTTTCGCCCTACCACGATACTTCCACCTATGTCACGCGTGACCTTTCCAACGTGATGACGTAATGTGTGGCGCATCGCAGATCAGAGCAAGAAGAGCATTTGTGGTTAAAAAGTATATACATTTTTATATTTTTTAGAAAATGACCGATCGTTTCGCTAGATAAGACCCTTATTCCTCGTCTGGGATCGTGTAGAGCCCTCAAACCGTTGTACCCCATTGAAGTCCACTATATGGAGAAAAATCCAGCAATGTTTAATTTCTTAATTTCTTTTCGACTGAAGAAAGAAAGACATGAACATCTTGAATGACGTGGGGGTGAGTAAATTATCATTAAATTTTAATTTTGAAGTGAACTACTCCTTTAACCCCACAGAAGTGTATATTCCATAAGTTCCAGTATGTATTCCTTCATTTTTAGGTTCTCTTGGGATTTGACGGCAGTTCTCCTGAGGCAGTGGAACAATGGAGGGATTCCATGACTAATCCTGAAAAAGTGGTGACGTCATGGCACAGAGTTAGTCGACTCTAAAGAGAGAGGATGAAGAAATTCTTCAATTTGTGAGCCAAGTGGATTTTGAATGCAACTTCCAAAAAAAGCCCTTTTTTTTATCTTTGAATAATTAAGTATGTTTATTGTAGGTAAGAAAGTGTTTGTCTGGGGAGGAAATCACCAATTTAAATGTCTAAACTGAGTGGCTCCAAATGAGTGGCACCCTCTGCACATCCTACAGATATAGCTAATCATGTATTAAAGCTGTTTGTAGATTTAACATTCTCTGTTCTTCATTGGTGTATGTAACTTTGAGAACATGCTATTGTCTATGTACAACATAAATAGCACAGATACAGGAACAGGAAACATACAAAATACCATAATGTGCAATAAAATGTATTATACAGAGCTCTACAATTGCCAGTATAGCAACATGGCCAAATAAAGAGCAGACTTTATTTGGTCAACTTTTTAATTTCAGAATTCATTAATCAAGTATTATGTTCAGTATTCTTCTCCATCATCTCCATAAAACTGCAGTACTGCTGAGTTAATATCAATCTGTTCTCTGTGTATAGAAACAGATATTTGCATTTTCTGAGATTATTTCACTTTCGCTAGCTCTTGGGAAGAAGACAAACTTGTTTTAAAGTGCAGTAAAAACTGGACAAAAAAGGAAAAAAAGCTTTTATTTTTAGAAGTTTAGACGGGTTTAGATTACATTGCCATTCAAATGGAATTCAATCCTTCAATTTGTTCCCCTATTTCCTTTCATGGGCACAAGAAAAAGGGAAAGGCTGCAAGACAGTGCAACAAAGAGACTTTTGTTAGCACATTTCACTTCCCTGCATCGTTTGTGCTACCCTTAATTCAAGGTGACCTAACTTTCTAGGCCTTAAGAATTTATTTTTGCACAGGTGACACTAGCTTGTCTAAGAGTGTTCATTATATTCATGTTTAAGTACATTGTGTTAAGTAATGCTGTAGTTCAGTGGACATGTGATATTATGTAGGACAGATATTTAAAAAGCAAATATTTTCTTTGCATCGACTGTATTTTGTGCTCATACACAAACATTGTTTGATCACAGTATGTCATCCTGATGTTAAAAAAAAATAAAAAAAAGATAAAATTGCTGGAAAAGAATCAGTTTTATGAAATTGTAATGGGACTTTGTGTCAGTATATGTTCACAAAAGACACTTTCATTTATGTTTTATATGATTTCACAACTGTACTATGAGTTGATAACAGTATATGGTAATTTATTGGCATCGTTCTCCAAACCCAGAGGAAACACTATAAACAGACAAAGGTTGTTTGTGTGGGTCTGACTGCCTCTCTGATTGTGCGGCTCTCTTAAAGGCCTTTAACAGGTTCTTCTACATCCGGGTGTGATTTCATTTACGTCATACCTTTCGGGATCGCTGTTTGAACAGAGTTAATGGTTATTTCTGAAGACACACCTCCAGCACCCTGCAGCTGATCTTTGTGTGTGAAGGTATTTGTGTAATGTTTTGTATCGATAGCAACCATACAATCAATTACTAAAAATGTAATAGAGAACATCAAACACCCTTAGAGTCAAGAGACAAAATAAATAATAAAATTAATTAAAAAAACTGAAATCAATATGGCAGGAATGTTTTTCAGTGTATGCTGTGTCAGTAACCCTTCTCTCTAGCCCTCACCCACAAACAGCTGTGACCATAAGGGCTGTGTGCCTTTGTGTGTCCAGTGTGTTTCAATTAAAAGTGGATCAGCAGGTCCAGGATTTTAGCTCAGTATCCAGGATCTGAAATCCTCACAAACTTCTTCAAACTACGAATTTACACTTCTGCATCATAACACCACTACCTCTCCTACAATCTCATTTACAATAACATAAAATATCAGCTGCTTTTTAAAAAGAAAAAAGAAAAATTGATATACTGATCAACAGTGTTTAACATTTTTTTTCATTAGTATTAGTACTCTGATCAATATGTATAGGCTATGTTAATCTGAATATCTGATATATTAAGTGACATTTTTGTAAATGTAAAGATGCAGAAAGTTTTCTGTGATGGGGGATAGAATATACAGTTTGTACAGTGTAAAAATCATGTCAATGGAAAGTCCACACAAGTCCACATGTGTGTGTGTCCTGGTAAACCCTACATTATGGGGACAAAACACATTTTTTGGACCCTATGAGGAAAACAGCTAATAAATCAGACTAAGTGATGTTTAAGTGAGACTAAAATGTAAAAATGCAGAAAGTTTTCTGTGATGGCAGTATAAAATAATTATGCCTATGGAAAGTCCCCATAAAACATGGAAAACCAACTTGTGTGTGTGTGTGTATGTTTTTCTATCCCGGTGGGACTTCAACCTGAACGCACACTGAATCATGGGGACTTGTGTCACCGTGGGAACCTAAATTGAGGTCCCCATGAGGAAACAAGCTTATAAATCATACAGAATGAGTTTTTGAACTCATTTTTGAAAATGTAAAAATGCAGAAAGTTTTGTGTAATGGGTAGGTTTAGGATAGGGTTAGTGTAAGGGGATAGAATATACAGTTTGTACAGTATAAAAACCATTACGTCTATGGAGAGTCCCCACAAATATACTAAACCAGACGTGTGAGTGCATTAACCAAGGCTTTGCAGTGTTATCTGGTCTAAATTTGACATCTCGGAACACATACACCAGAAAATAGGCCTTATAATAATTAATAATTTATTTTACTTAATGAGATGGTTTCATTTTCAGATTATTTTCAGATCATTCTCCCACAAATTAATAACAGAAAACCACTACGTCCTACTCAATTGCTGAGCGAGATCACCATCTAGCGCTCTACAGTAGAAGTGAGTGAACAATGAAGAAGGTGACGGAGTTCCCGCCATAGTTTACCATCTTTACACAGTTCATGTAGGAACATGGCAGATGATTTCTAAGCGATCAACACTCAAATTGTGTAAGAATGTCTCGGTTTAAATGTCTGCCTGCTGGCAAATAACAGTTTTAACTATGTCGAAATATGTTTATTTTTGTAAATAAAAATGTGTTTGTTTTGTATGTAGCCTACACTTAAAAAGGTTCCAAAAGGGGGTTTTCACAGTGAGGTCATAGAAGAACCATTTTGGTTCCCCAAAGAACCTTTCAATTAACAGTTGTTAAAAGAACCATTTTTTTCTTAGTGTGAAGAACATTTTTTTCTACTATAGTAAAGAACCTTTTGTGGAATGGAAAGGTTCCATGGACGTTAAAGGCATGCTAAAGAACCTTTATTTTAAGAGTAGCCTAGGCTAATTTGTTGTTTGTCAGTGATAGGCTACTTTTCTTTACAGTCCGTGTACAGAATGTAATATGCTGAAAAAACGTTCAAAGAATAATGTGAGAATAGCCAAAAATAATTTGAAGTAGGATTCAATACTAACATCCTACAATCCTGACCTTGAAGTCTTTAGACAAAGACGTAATTAGTTTTGACTAATGGAACAAAATGTTACATAAGATTGTCAAAATGAAATGTTTCATTTTTATTTCCATCGCAGAGTTGCACTGCCATAGCAACAAACATCCGCTCACTGAATTGATGAATCTAACCTGAACAATGACTCAATCTGACTGCGTCTGTCTTGGTGACTCATGAGGACTGTCCCATAGGACTTTCCAAACTGTCTGTGAATTGTAAGATCTAAAAGAATCGTATTGATTTAGGCTAATTATATCGGACTTTCATAAAACTTTACAAGACCGTATTATTCAATTATTTATCTAATTTTTAATGAATTTAATTCTTATCAATCCCACGCCCAGGCAAAGTTTTCTTGTTCAGTGTTGATTGTGGGGGGCGCCTATAGGATGTGATGCTGCACAATGACGCACATTCCAAGGAATTTCTGCGGCAGCTATAAAACACCTGAAGCGCTTATACCTGCCTAGTGAATGGTAGACACTGGTGAAGTTAACATGGGTACTGAGTCAGAAAATAACGGCGTCCTTAAAGAGGGTTTCTTGGTGAAAAGGGTGAGAGAAACTCTTTTGAACTTTTTATCAATTCACGTAGGCTATTGCAAATTAATTCCTAATTTTACTGGATTATTAACAAATGATGTTCGTTTTTAGGGCCATGTGGTTCAAAACTGGAAAGTTCGTTGGTTTGTACTTAAATCGGACAAACTTCTGTATTATAAATATGAAGGCAGCAAACGGGATTCCTGCCATCGAGGGACGATACACTTGATTAACTGCAAAATCACCTGTCCTTACCTGGAGTACGAAAACAGACCGGTAAGTGATCACAGTCAAAGTATTATATTAACAAAAAAAATATATGAATTAAAGACTGTCTGGATATTCATATAAATATATAGTAGACGTTTCCAACATGTCCCCACACAAGTTTTCGCACACGAGTCCCGTTCGCTGTAGCAACAGTAGCCTACGATGATCGACGCGTTCTGTTTGTCATTAAAGTAGGCTACAATTTTAAAACTGATAATGTATTTTTTATGTTAAAAAATTGACGTTGTTTTTATTTATTTGGTGTATAAATTATCACAAAATTATATAGGCTAGTGCAATATTACAGTCCTCTGTTAAGGCGTTTAACAAAGCAATATTTTGTGCCTGTTAAGATTATGTCTGCACTCAGAATTCTACTCTCAAGCTGTGTTGGGTAAAGTTACTTTTTTAAAGTAATGCATTACAATATTGCATTACTCCCTAAACAAGTAACTAGTTAGTTAGCTTAGTTATGGAAAGTAATGTTACGTTACTTTGGCGTTACTATTTCTCATCTGGGCTGGGCTTGCTTGCTAGTATGGTTGAATTGGATCAGCAAAGACATTGGTTAATAAAGTGAGATTAAATACATAAAGTAGCCTATTTGTGTAATTTAACATAAAAAATGTTTGGTTTGCGTAATATTTTAAGTTTGCATTTCACTGTTTTTATTTATTTTGAGGATACTGAAACTTTTTTTTGTGCAAGTGAGACGAGTATATGCCTGCACACATTTAGTCTAGAACAGCTATACCCATCATGTTTACACAGCGCACACAACGCCTCTGCACTTACTCATGATTTCTCTCAACATGAGGACAGGAGAGGTGTCAGTCAAAAAAATGGGACAACAAGCTTGTTACTTAGTATTTAACAAAGTAACTCAGATATTTTCTTGTAGACTTAAAGCAATGCATTACTTTACTAGTTACTTGAAAAAGTAATCTGATTACATAACTCACGTTACTTGTAATGTGTTACCCCCAACACTGCTCTCAAGTGTTCTACAGACATATTAATTAACATTATTATTTAACATTCAACATTCAATTGGTTATATCCACAGTCTATAAACAGATTTCATTAGGAAATGGCTTATCAGTGGTCTAGTTCAGATTACACCTTGAACACTAAACCAAACACTGGGAGTGTCTCAGTGCTTTAAATGTTCAAGCCTCAGGTTATGCTTCATATGAATTAACCTTTCATTATTTTGTTTAGCATTGCTCACATGTACTAGCATGTCAGGAACACAGCTTTTATTTCCCCCAGTAAATCTTTGCAATGTCTTTGATATTCCACATTGTGTAACAGCTGCAGTCAATGCCAGTTTCAGAGGGATGGAGTTTGGCATGTTTGTGGCAATTTCCTTTATACATTCTTCTGATGCAAAAAGTGGTGCACTTTCCACCAACAACTTAAATTTTAGGGCTGTGACTGAAGGCTGTTGTCATATTAACCACATTTTACACCCTGTAGTTGGTGCTGAAGCTGCTGACCAACACTGCAGAGGAGCACTTTCTGGAGGCTTGCATGAGGGAGGAACGTGACGAATGGGCTGTGGCGATTGGTGCAGCAATACAGAAGCTTAACCCACGTGATGCACAGACACCCTCCCCATCACAAATTAAAGGTTCTACATCACTCCAGCTTCACAATGTCAACCTCAGGTAGCTATGTGTGCAGTTTGTCAATATATGCGAATATGTGTTTGTGACTCCATATCTAACCGTGTATCTGTATATCAGTCAGGTGGTGGACTCCATGTATGATGTGCACACTGGTATCCGGCTATGCAGTCATGTTGAGCAGGGCAGCTCTTACACCAACTGTTTCTCAGGTCAGACACTCAAAACACACAATAAAGCATTATTTAAAAAAATACATTCTCTCTTGATAATGTTAATGTTTGTTAACACTGCTGTTCAAAAGTTTAGAGCTGGTAAGATTTTTTAAATGTTTTTGAAAGAGGACTTTTATGCTCACCTGCATTTACGTGATCATAAATACAGTAAAAACAGCAATATTTTTGGTAAAATAACTACTTTCTATTTTAATATGTTTTAAAATGTAATTTATTCCTGTGATGGCAAAGCTGAATCTTCAGCCATTACTCCACTCTTCAGTGTCACATCATCCTTCAAAAATCATTCTGATATGAGTTTTAGTTCAAAAGAACAGCATTAATTTGAAATAGTATTTTGCTATTTTTAAAATAAAATAGGCTTTACTGTCAATGCATCCTTGTTGAATAAAAGTATTAATTTCTATCAAGAAAAAAAAAATCTTACTAGCTATTAACATTTGAAAAGTAGTGTGTGCGATGTACAAATGCATATTTGACTGTATATGATCCCTTTTAGGGTCGCCATGATTTTGCCAAGACAGACATGTTCCTGGATCAACTTTTGTTGATCCTGGAACAACATTCCTGTCCAAAAACATAGTCCTAACCTTATCCCTACCCCTAAATCTAACCCTACCCATAACTTATCCCTAAAATCAGAGGGAAATTATAGGCGAATAAGAATGGTGTAAAAGCCCCTAACCTTTTTTGTAAGCCTAAACCTGACATTAACTATAAAGCTATCCTTCAAATCTGGTACTTGGTGAAATCATGTTCACCTACCTTTTAGACAATATTGGCAGTTACTTTGTCCATTTTTTTCTTCTGCCAACGAGTCACTTGTTTCGGTCCTGAAAGAATCAGTCTCTTTGAACGAATCTGTTGAGTGAATGATTCACTCATAAAGGCAGTCACATGTCGCCACCTAGTGGTGATACAATATAACTTGCAGAAAGAGTCATTGTCAGTACTCACTTTACACATACTGACAGTCTGCCTGGAAAGTGCAAACACAAACAAGCAGAGTGAATCAAACAATGAACCGATCCAGTACTGTTGGTCTATATATAATCTTTGTTCAGTCAAAGGAACAGTTTCTTATTTGCATGTGTGTGTGTGTGTGTGTGTGTGCAGGCTCAGCAGTGGTGGATTGGCTTGTGTTTAATAAGCTGGCTTTGACCCGTGTGGAGGCAGTAACATTAGCCTCTGCGCTGCTGGATGAAGCCTCCCTGCGTCCCATCGGGATCAGGAGCGCAGACGCTCTTCGTAACGCTGCTCTAGGAGAACAATTCCTCGATGACTCCACTGCACTCTACTGCTTTGTAAGTTCCCAAATCTCTTTCTTTTTGATTTATTCTCTACTCAACTCTTTTGTAATCATATTATATACTAGATATAAAAATAAGATGTCCTAATTAATCCGAACAAATATGATTTCTCAAACAGTCCCAAAGCTTCCAGAAGCGAGGCAGTGTGAAATCAGAAAAGTCTCGGTCTGCGGTGGAGCTGAGCGGAAAGGTGGTGAAGAGAAGTTACCTGCTCAAACAGGTGAGCACTCTGCTATAATTGGAGTTTTTAATTGAAATATACTTATTTGTGATGCTAGTGGTCTGTGTGTTTACTCACCTGTTTATCCGTGTGTCAGGGGCACAAGGTAAAGAACTGGAAGGTAAGATTGTTTGTTCTGAGGGCCGAGCCTGGTTTCCTGCACTACTATGACCCCAGCAAGGTGAGAAGAACGCTGATGTGCAATTTTACAGACTTACAAGTACATTTATGCTAAAGTCTGAAGAAATCATGTGATGTCTATTTTTGTACTGACTTGTTTACTTCCTAATGGCCACCTTTCTTAGGATGACATCACTCCGGTTGGCGGTATATCTCTGCGTGGCTGTCTGGTGTCCGCCCTCGATGATAACGGCACACCGTCAGGTGAGTCAACCTTTTGCCTCTTCTATGGAAGTCTCTGAGGTGTAATGATTGCCTGTTTCCACAAATGAATATTTACAAAATAATCACACATATTAATTAGAATTAAGGAAAGACTTTGCCACTGACTTAACAAATGATTCAGGTCTTGTTGTCTTGGTAGCAGTAATATTTACAGGTAAATACTGTAAACCTAGAAACTAATAGTCACTTTCTTGTAATCTTCAGGTGTTAAAGGTAAAGTGCAGGGAAACCTCTTTAAAATCATCACTCAGACGGAGACACATTATTACATCCAGGCCCCAACACACGAGGAGAGGATGGACTGGATCCAAGCTATTAGAAAAGTGACTTAATTATGCTACACACTGCACATTCAAACAATAACAACACTTACAGGTCATTGTTGGTATTGTTATTGTTAGCTTTATTGTTAACATTGTTAGTATCGGTATTTGTTAACAAATCATATTTTTATGTTGGGTATGTGCAAGCTAAATTAAATAAATACAGTGTTATACAGCTGATAAAATATATATATATATATATATTAATTAATAAATAAATAAAAATATATATTAATTAATAATACACATGGTGCCAGCATGAGGCCTCATTCTAGTTAGCATAGAATATTTTAATATTTTAAAAATTCAGTGTCCCTGATAAAGTCTGTGTTTTGTGCATGAGTTTGTTTGATATATTATAAGGTGGTAAAGCTTATACATTCAGTGAATGTACTATGAATGCGTAAACGATGATAAGTGTGAATTTGTTTTTTGTTTTGTCCAATTTTGTAAAATAAAGGTTTATTTGAATAATTGTCATTTGGCAATCATGTCTTTGATGTGCATGCCTGCAGTTTCGTTATGAACTGTTAACATGTTTTTACCTGCCATCCGTTTGTCTACCAAGTTGTTAGTTAACAGAACTGACTTCATGTCTTGCACAAGTCTGTTGATGTGTTGCTATGGTTAAAAAACACACACAATGCCTATGTGCATGTTTCTCTCTCTCAAATGCCCAAAAACACATGTTGGGCTTTCGTGTTTTATGGGGACTTTCCATAGACATAATGATTTTTATACTGTACAAATTGTATATTCTATCCCCCTACACTAACCCTATCCTAAACATCTGGACATTTTGTCCCCATAATACAAGGTTTTACCAGGACCACACACACACACACACTTGTGTATGTGGTTTACAGGGACTCTCCATAGGCGTAATGGTTTTTATACTGTACAAATTGTATATTCTATCCCCCTACACTAACCCTACCCTAAACCTACCCATCACACAAAACTTTTGGCATTTTTGAATAAATAAAAACAAAGTTTAGTATGTTTTTTAAGCTATTTAGTTTACAAAGACAGGAAGTGTCCTCGTAAACCATGTTTACGTAATACCCATGTCATTATGCACATTTGTGTCCTCATAAACCATATACACAAGAACACACACACATTAAGTCCAATAATCAGATCTTCTTAAAAGTTCTTTAAGAAAAATTTACTGTTTACAGTACATATTGCAATTATTAAGTATTGAAAGATATTCAAGTAAACCTGGCTATGAACCTAATCATTAAAGTTATTTAATACATGCTTCATTTGCAGCATTAAGTGTGTAGATTGACAGCACCAAGTAAAGGCTTCAGATGGACTTTAAGTCCTTTTTCTTCAAACAAATTCAATCGCAGCGAACTGCATTTTAAAGTGAACATTCGGGTGTCAGTTATGAATGCTTAGGTCCCTAATGCCAACTGAATGAACAAAATGAACAAAAGATGAACAAGAAACGATTCTCTTATGATTCTGAGTTATTCTGTTGAAATGATTTAACCAGTTTTCAGACAGTCAAACAAAAACATGTTGTCGTTGATACATTCCTATAGCTTAAACAGTCAATGCTAGCATCCTGTGTTCAACTCCCAGGGAATGCATGAACTGGTCAAATGTATAATTTGAATGCAATGCAAGTCGCTTTGGATAAAAGCATCTGCCAAATGTGTAAATGTAAATATAAATGAATTTGAACATCAACAATTACTGCTACAGCACACCTAAAGTCCTCTACCTATAAGTGCATCTAATGGAACAAATGAAGGCACTTTTGCTTCTGTATCAAAGAGCCAAATAAACTAACTAATATATCTAATCACAAAGCAAACAAAAAAGTTAGGTAGTGCATTATGCATTTTAAAAACTATCTTCTGAGCTAGTTAATAGCAAATCGTTCTTAATTTGAATCTTAATTGGAACTCCACATTTTTGTAGGTTACGGCTGTTTGCACATCGGGTAACACAGCTCCTTCAGAGATTTTCTTCTACAAATGTGTCCAAACAAACACAAAATCTGTTTAAAATGAACAGGCTCTTTTGCCACTGCAAATAAAAATCACTGGAGAAACTGTAAAAAAATGTCCAATTAGCCTAGCAAAACAAACACAGATCCAAATGAAATGAGTTCAAGACATTTCAAATGAACTGAGAGTTCTGGAACTTTACAACAATTGTGTACAGTACGCTCAGGGTTCTAAAACCTTAGTTTAGTTGCTTCTATGAATAGTCTGTCATCATGGCAAGCAGTTTCTCTCTTTCTCAAGCCACTTTGGTGAGCTGTAGGTCTCCATGAACTCTAAGAGCAGTGAGAGATGCTAGCTGAGTCAATCTGTGAGCAAAACCACACAACGGCTGCCCGTCCACCAGAATACGGAACTGCTGGTGCTCGCACACAATCTCCATCTGAGAGAGATAAAGAAGGAAACAACATTATTGTGAAAGAAAGGTGTGACATTACCAAAGATTTTAGCTTTATCAGATGTCATCACACCCTCCAAACACACACTCTCTACCTTAAAAGACTCTCCTGGAGCAAAGGGGAAGAAAGACAGGGCAGTCTCTGTAGCGCCCCACTTTCCTGACAGACGAGCGTTACGAAGCACAGCCTTTTCTGAAAAGTTCACCTTCAACTCCAGACCCACATCACCCTCGATTTCCTCATCCCCCTCTCCTTTAGGCTGGCATGACACTAACACTACAATACTAAAGAGACAGACAGAAAAAAATATTTGGGCATTTTTAACATCAGATTTTGCAGGGTTAAGAACAAACATAATTTTAACAGAATGAGTCAATTGCATGAAATTTGTGTCTAGCCCTTTTGATCTGTGACGCTCCATATCAAATCACATTATGAACCATTAGTTTCTGGATAACCCTTGCCAAATATGGCCAGAATCATCCAATCTGTTTTTTTCTAGATCTGGCAGGCTAAGCCTACATGGGAATTGAGCTTTTCCCACGCTGGCAAAACAGAAGTGGACAACAACAGCTGGAAAACCAAAAGTATTGCACTGTAAAAAAAAAAAGAAAGAAAGTTAGAAAAAAATGTACGGAGCCCCACACATGACATGCAGGGAGAAAATAGTAGACTAAATCGTCCGCACGATTTACTTTTTTTCTTGCATGTCGTGCAGGGCTCCGTACAAATGTAAAAATGTTACAGTAAAATTGTAAGGTTCCTTACCATATACACTAAACATCATATTTTACAAGATAATACATATAGTTATGCTTTTAGAAGTAAAAAGTATGAATTACCTTAATTTGTGGAGAAAGTGTTATTTTCTGCCAGAATTCCCTACTCAAACCATGACATTTGTTTAGATTTTATTTAAAATGTTAGATATGTCTTAATTTTGTTATCAGTATATGTACATTGTAGTATTTATACAGTATAGGATATACCACACACACACACACACACACACACACACACACACACACACACACACACACACACATATATATTAGTGCTGTCAAATTGATTAATTGTGATTAAACACATCTAACATAAAAGTTTGTGTTTATATAATATGTGTGTATGCATATATATATATATATATATAAATATGTATATGTATGTATATAATACACACACACACACACACACACACATATAGGGTCTAATAATGTACAGCATATACACATATATATTATATAAACACAAATGTATACATATTAGTGCTGTATATATATATATATTTATTAGTTTAAATTTAAAAAAAATATTTAACGCAATTAACAATTAATTTGGAGAGAAACTGTGAAATTATTACAATATAAAAATTCTGTTTTCACAGAAATTACAGAAAAAAATGTGTGATTAATTAGTTATTTTTTTTAATCGATTGACAGCATTTATATATATATATATATATATATATATATATATATATATATACACACAGTATAAATATACTAAAATGTAACATAACAATGCACTACAAAACACTTGAGTTCTGTGTATTCTCGGTTGGCACCCATGTTTTCTTCTGGAGAATGGAGACGTAAAAACGGTTGAATCCCCGATACAACTGCCTCATTGTGCCAACGCACTGAAGGCGCGTCTCATTCTCAATGAACCGAGTCATTCAGGATGCGCGATGTGACCGTGCATGGACAAATGAACGCAAGAGCTGGCGAAACACAGACAGACAGGTGTGTCTGATACGAACCTTTTGGGCTGCTTGTGAACAATACCCATCACTATCAGCCTCATGGTCGGCCGCAGACCTCCTTTGATCTCTCCAACATAGTCCTCCTCCTACAGGAATAGTGTTTTACGGTCATTCAAACATCTGATGCTATACAGGCCAAGCAAAATCCGAATAATTATTAATGTACTGATTTAAAATCCTCACGATTTCTTAAACCCAGTGCTGCGAGACAAGAAAAAGAAACGGTCGTCAGACCATTCTTCATCGTTTTCTCTGTTTACAGTTTATTTATGCAGATTATCGAGTCGCATCATTTATCAATGTAACAGTAGCCTAATTTATATGGCATATTAATGTAACGTAGTCAAATAAGCTCAGTCAGTACGTCACTGTTGTAACACCATCTACAGTCTCAGTGGCTGATAAACTATAAAATAATCGTCATTATACTTACGTTTCGGATGTTATCCTTATCTGTCATGCTTTCTTCTGTCGCAATGGTTTAGTTTAGTCGTGCAGGTGTTTCGTTTCAAGCGCGAGGACAATAGCTGTCATGCACGGAATTAATCATGGCAGAGCGCGAGACCGGCGTTGAATCTGCGAACCCCGCCTCGCGCCACCGCGTTTCCATAGAAACCATCACAGGCAGGGAGTGATGGTGACAAAAATACAGTAGTGACTTCAGCAAATTTCAAAATAATGAATGAATAAAGTCTGTTGTTCAATATAAGAACAAGTCGCCATGGGCCAAAATAAATCTGATCTCGTAATTCCAGAAATAGCCTACAAATTAACATAGGACTATGTAAAACTAGGTAGCCTATAAGTTTTGTTTGAATTCTGCATTTGAATAATTACTATGCTTAACTTCATACATTAAAGGCGTAAATTATATAAAGATAAACACTAATTCACTTGGGAATAAGTTCATATAATGGTGGAATCACAAACATGACAACACACTCAAGATATTTTTTGATATTTTTGTTCCCATTTTGCTGTTTCTTTTTTCTCTCTCTATTATATATGATGCTCTGTTCTTTTTTTTAGGTTGATTTTTTAACATTTCTGTCAAGGGTCTACAGATGAAAAATAGCCCTTTGGGCTAATTCTGGCACATTTACATTCATGTTAATTAATGTGCACAGCCCCTGTAAACAAATAAACTTAAGAGACATAATTAGCTCCCAAATCAGATGTAGCTTGTTGCACATTCCCATCTAACCAGTCCGTCACTTTGTTTCTGTTTATATCACCTAGAGAGAGTTTCCAGGGCTTATAAGCTCCAAATTACTGATCAAATTTCCCTGTGTCAGTCTCAATGTTGTCTTATATACACAAGCATGTTTAATTCTGTCTGTTAATACAATTTCTCATTGCTTTCTCAATACAAATTAAAATAATTTAATGTTTTTCTTGCCAAATACGAACATTTGTGGTGGCATCAACCTTTAAATAACTTGTAGTTAGAGTGCAGCAAGAGAGAAACAAGAAAATATTTGAGCTGAGTAAGACATGTAGCAAATAAGACGACTGCCATCACGATATAATGTTAAATAAACACGTGACATACCTGTTCAGACATTCATGACACCAATAAACTAATTTTTAAAAATCATTACAGAATGATTGTGCTTCACACTTTACATCTGCGTTTAGACAATCAACTACAGTAATATCTAATGGCTTTTAAAAATCCTTATCACAAACGACTGTGATTGGCCCATCCTTCCAGCGCTTAGAAAAGTATCAGGTGACTACATCAGCAGGAAAGTAATAGCATCAATAGACATTATATTTACATCTGAATAATGACACCAATAAACTAGCAAAAAGTCCAGCTCATTGTGATACACAATTTCATTGCAATTTACATTCTACCGCATATTTCATTCCTATTGTGTTGACCCTTGAACTGACAGCTGATTGAGTCACATGACTCGGCTCGCTCATGGCTACATACATACAGCTGATGGGAAGCGCGTTTGAACGCGCTGCTTTCTAGTGTGAGATAAAAAGGACAAACCCAAAGCGTAAGTGCTAATTTAATGAAATACTTCTTTTTGTATATCAGCGTAAAAAAAGATGTACAGAATTTTGATAGTGTAGTCGAGCCCCTCCCCGTTTTCTAAACTATATATGTGGGCAGTGTCTGTTGTTTTGTTGTCAGTATTTCACGTTGAAGAGCTGATATAACTTACATAAACGAAAGTTTGAATCACACTGTTTGCGATGTAAACACGTTATGAAAGTCGTCAAGAGTCTAAATGCTGACATGTCTTCTGTAACTTTAGAATAGTTTTTAACCTTACAAACCTGTTCTGCACTCGCTTAAGTCAATACAATTTTGTTGATTTTGGAATGTTATTGAATACATACATTAATATTTCAATAGCTGTGGAGCAGCAAACGGAATAAATGTCTTATCAATTGATTTGATCTCAGTTATGAGATGGTTATAAAACCAGTGACGATTTTCTTTCATTTCCCATTCTCTCCAGTAGATGTCGAATACTTCATAACACACCCGAGGCCAGTAATCTGTCCGTGGACTTCAGCGGATTACTGAATTAAAGCGGACCATCTATCATGCATCCGTTTGGTCGTGAAGAAGAGACCTCCAGGCGGGATCTCTTCGGTTTCTTTACGCGGTGTTTGCGGCGGGGAGAGTGGGAGCTCGCGGCAGCCTGCGTGTGTCAGCGCGGAGATGATCCCCAAAGTCCGCGGGACATCGTTAAAGCCATCGTTACTCACCCATATCTGCTTGGGTGAGTTAAACCCTGACTTTCTGAAGTGGAATGCTTATTCGAGTCATAATAAACCACATGAGCCTATGTCGAAAACCATGTAAACAAATACATTTTCCTCTTTCTGTGGATGTTGCTTACAGTAGTTATAGTATCTCTCTGTGGTATTTTGGCGGAAACTGTGGTTGCTTTGGTAAATGTATATAAGTGGTACTCAACATTTCATTATCGAGAGAGTTCAAGAAGCTAAAGTTAAGAGAGTTTAAGAGACACATCTGTTGTTCTTCTGTTTATAGGTGGGAAACAGTGGGCAGCCCTCACAGATTGGCCTGGTATTGGCTTCAAGTCCTGGAGAAACAGACTAAAATAAAGGTGTGTGTTTTCTGCTGGATATAATTTTCCCATTGATGGTTCAAGCAGGAAGCACTCATCACTATTATCAGTACTTCCTTTTCCTAGTGCAGAGTATGGTTATCTTCTCTGCAGGTGAGCGGGTCTGTAAAGAGAGAGCTGGAGTTCCTGTTGCTCTTAGAGGAACTTGAGGATGTCCCACAATCTGTACTTAAGGTAGGACTAACTACTGTATGTTACTGTATTTTATGTAGATAGCCCTGACACTGTTGTAACAACATTATGGCTTTGTTAACAAAGCATGGATTATTTCCTTTGCTTTGAACTCCAAGGTTCTACTCTTAATAAATAAAGAATTTCCAAGGCACTCGGATGGTGTTGAAAAAGTTAAAAAGGCTTTTTAACTTTTTCAACACCATCCGAGTGCCTTGGAAATTCTTTATTTATTAAGTGGAACCATTACTTACATCCAAAGAGCACCGAGATAAGAACATTTCACACCCCGTGCGGCACTTCTTTTGCATTCTCTGTTTTGACAAATTAAGGTTCTACTCTTATCAGTTGCTGTTGTACACGTGTGCACAGTTGAGCAAGACTTCTTTCTTTTTGCTCTCCTTCCATTCCAACAAATATTGAATACCCTTTCCATGTTAAAGAGTTATAATCCTAGACCCAAACAAACCAACTTTGACATTTAATTTGATTTTTAAAAAACCTTTTATGAGGCAATAATCTACTAATCTCATTTTCGATGCAAACTTCCCAAATGCCAAACTGCAAATGAAACAACAATACAAATTCTCATTTTTTGAGTAAAATTCTAGCCTGTTACAAAATCTTTTGCTCTCAAGTGAAGTTCCAGATTGCGTGAACTCCTATTGAAATAAACGACGACAAACGTGACTGCACCTTAAGGCAAAATTATATGTATCCTTGGTGGAGAATGAAGCTTTGCACAAATTATGGGAGTAACTTTTTCTAAACGGTAAATAATCAGTGGAAAGTTTGCTCTATGAACGCAATAAGAAGCATTTTCAAAAATTGGGTACAATGAGATGACATTTTACTCACCCTTCAGCCATCGAACAATAAAAGGAAATTTAAAAGTATAAAAGCATTAACAAATTACTGCAACAGACCATGAATAACCTCAAAAGCTCATTTATTTCCACAGCAATATCACAGACGTGTTAAATACCACTGTAGTAATTTGTCTGTATAATGTAACATACATTGCCTTAATCAAAAATGTTCATTAACTGGAACATTGAGTGATTATAAGTGATTTCTGTCATTTTGACAGACAATAAATCTTGTATTTACCTTCATTAGAAGCATTCCAGTAAACACTGCTAATAGGGATTAGAATTAAAAAGGGAGACAATTACATT
This sequence comes from Coreius guichenoti, assembly GCA_039654105.1. Lineage (NCBI taxonomy): Eukaryota > Metazoa > Chordata > Actinopteri > Cypriniformes > Gobionidae > Coreius > Coreius guichenoti. Next base: position 19,425,905 of record CM077179.1, read on the forward strand.
TTAAAGCACCCATGTGAAAACAAACCTGGAAAGAGACATGAGGATTTGGGGAGAAAAACAAGAAATTCTTAGTGCAGTCCAGTGAATTATTCATGGAATATATCGTAAATTAAATCGAGAGAGCAGACCATAAATGTGCAGTATATGTTGTCCTTTTTCATACTGTTACAGCAGAACACAAAGGAGAAAAAATAAAATAATCAGGAGGAAAAGAATGCAGCGACTGAAAAGTGCTCTTGCCATAGATATTCTTGTTATACTATGTCACATTAAGCTAACAAGTGTTAAGTTATTCTCCTGACGTCTGAAAATAGAACATGAAGGACACTCAAACTGATTTATAAGGATTATTTGTAGCACAACCTTATGATTCGAAATGATTAGTTTCAGTCTTTTTGACTGGAACTTCCCCAAACAGGAAGTGCCTCCCATAATATAAAACGCATTAGACTCGTTAGGAAAAAGTGGATAGCCAGATGAGTTTTAATCCCTCACCTCTAGCAACCTGTCACTCAGCAATTAGCAAATGACAATGATCCAACAATCTAATACATTTCCAAAGGACAAAATCAACTGTCGCCCTTCATTTTTTCTTGTACAAGAAGCCGTTTCACTCAGTTATATGTCACAATAGGGAAGAACAATCACAATCACAATTTTCATTTCATGCCGTCTTTAACTTCCAAAACAGTACATTTTGTTCATCCACTTTGTCCTATATCGTCTATAGGAGCTGCATGAAGCCTTCCTGTACTCTGAGGAAGTAAAGGGAAAGATTCCAGGTGATTCTACTCCTCCACTGAGTGCTGCTGTTCTATCCTGCTTCCGTTCTCTTTTGACCCGCCAGCAACCACGGCTCTGCCACTCTCTCATCAGCTTCCTTCAGCACGCGGACCACTCCAGAGACCATGCCTTACAGGACGTCTTCATCCAGCACCTCACTGTGAGAGTGAACGAGCCTGTGGAGGAGAGGGATGAGAAATGGGTGGAGCAGGTGTGTGCAGTGCTGGCCTTAGCACCATGGGGGTCAGAGAGGTCAGGTGCTGAGCTAGAGACCCTGTGGAAGGGATTGTGGTCGGCTAGAGAAGGGCTCATGACGGAGGAGAGGATTCTGGGATGTCTACTGAGGCCGCAGGGCCAAGCTCTGTTGACAGCGTACAGCTCCACAGCACTCAGACTGCTCAAAGAGAAACTGCTGGGAGAGGCTCCACACACACATGGTGAGTCAGATAACTTAACTGTAGTCATACAAACAACCAGGTAAAGAATCACATTTTGTTTCCATAATAATGGCAATTTTTTTTTTTCTATGAATCATGTAGCCAAATCCTGACACTGTAACACTAGTAATAGATTTGTCTGTTTTGTTAGTGATCAATAGCTGCTTTTCCACTGTCTTGCCGAATGGTTCTAAGAATAGTAGGTGATATCAGCCCCACAGTAATAAAAATAAAACCGAGTCAGCACAGAATGAAACGGGTTAAGCAAAGAGAATGGTTTGGCCCGATGGTGGAAAAGTGGCTAATGTGTTGAATGGATAAAGTGGCCCCAAAAAGCTGGTATTCACTTTGTGTGTCATGTTTTAAGGAAGTGAAGACAGACTTTTAGTGTTTGGTTTAGTTTAGTGTTTGGTGTGTTTCCCACCTCTGTTACTTTTGACTTTTCACACTTCTGCTCATGTGGTTGTAGTTCCCTCCCAAAATGTTCTCAGCTGTCACACCATTTGCATGTGATAGTTTTTTTGAGCAGACATCATTGTTTGTGGTTTTGATGCATGTCTAAAACTCATCTCTATTCCCTTCTAGTTGACTTGCCTGATCTGGAAAGGGTCATGCTTGGCCTGTGCTGTCATGGCGACAAGCGTTTGGTGTGGAAAGCCATTTACTTTGAGTGTTTGAGCAGTGGAAAGCACTTTCTAGAGCAGGTCTTGGTAGGTGTACACAAGCAGGCATGCAGTAGCCTGCAAATAAGTGTCTGCATCATTAAAATGTAATTTATTAATCTTTTTCTGCATTATCACCACTAGCTATGTTTCTGTCCACCTATTTCTATGCACATTTTGGGATATTGCATAAAAAAAACGCTGGATGGAAACAGCAAGATGCGCATAAATTCTAAAAATGTGTATAAAAAACGTATGCGCTCAACTGAGTCAAATACAATTTTTATCCGATAACAAAACACACACACACACACACACACACACACACACATATATATATATATATATATATATATATATATATATATATATATATATATATATATATATATATATATATATATCTCATATCGTGATATAAGATTTTGGCCATATCGCCCACCCCTATTTGGATGGAAACATTGCTACTGTCTTATGTCTTATAGTTAGTCAGAGTTTCATTCTTTTAAAAAATGTATAAACAATGTTCCCTCTAATGTTCATTTTATGCTGAACAAAACCTTTCTCTATTGGGTGGACATTTTGGCCACCTGAGCAAAAACTTTCTTTATACCTGTATACCTTTTATACCTTTTTTATAGACCTATACAGCGTATGTAAACACGCAAAAATGGTTTCATCATGCAGTTGTAACTTTTAACTTTAATGTGCCATTTCTATTTTATTTGACCATTAATGTAACTTAGTGTTATATTAAATCATATTTTTGAAAAAAACCCCCAGTTAATTCAGAAGTCACTAAATTAAGCACATTTTAGGTTGACTGAGAATTTTTTTACAGTGCTGTTAACTGTACAAGTCTTTACCTAGAAATTCTATTAAAAATCTCCCCCAGGATACAGGACAGTTAAATTCTTTATAATAATGTAATATAAAATGAAAAAAATTAAGCAGTTACACTAAGATGGTTTGGGCCGACCATAATGTGTTTTTGTACAGTTAATTATTGGCTACAGGCAGCATTAAACCTTCAAAATTAAATGTGTTTACTGCTTATGAATTTCCAAAATGTTCTACATCAGTGGTTTTTAATGGCAAGGATCCCTAAACAATCTCCTTGTGAGATCAATTCTTTATTAGGCTTACAATATAATATAATTATAATATAAAAACTAATTGAAGTAGGCTTGCTGCGATCGTCGGTGTTGCCGGTGTTCAGGCGAAACTCCGTTACATCACTTGCCCACCACGGCACCTCCCCACCGTCGTTTTGATTGTTATAGTAATAAAATCATTTAGTTCAGTTAGAGAACAGACACTACAATTAAAAACTGAACGTGTCTGCTCAATACAGTGTGAGCCGAACGAGAGTCGCAGCACAAACGCAGCATGAGTCAGATTTTATTTATCACGAGAGCGAAGAGCTGACAGACAAGATGATCGCGGAAGATTTGGTTTCAAAGCGAAATGTAAAAGCACCTATTTAAGTGAGTTTGTCATTGTACTGTTTTGTTGTTGTGTTTTTCATTAAGAATAATAGGCTAATAAACCCACATTTCAAGCAACCTGCCCCCGAATTGGCGCCAATTCTAAACCGAAAGTAAAATGAGCACGACCGCACGGGCATTCATTCACGGCTGCACTGTCACTCATTCATGGCCGCACAGTCATTCACGGTGCGTGTCCAGTCTGGCGCGTTTTCAGTTCATGCCTATGGAAGCTTAACTTTCATAGGAATTCATTGAAAACACTCGCTTTGCTCCGCACCGCTCCGTTATGAATGCCCGAGCGGCCGTGCGCATTTTACTTTCGGTTTAAAATTAGCGATTTGAAAAGCCCCCGCCGGTGATACCGGTTTTATCAGTGTTCTCACACGTCGATTAACCGGTGGGAAAATTTCCTCACCGTCGCATCCCTAAATTGAAGTATTTATAATATATATATTGTATCAGTTTAAATGCTTCAATTTGTTTTAATATTATACTATTATAATATAAAAACAAACTGAAGTAATTAAATAGATCTAATAGCTAAATACTGTATATTCAAGTGAAGTGAACAACTCTTTTATAGGTACCTAAACATCCCTGAAACCCAAACCACACACAAATCTATTTAAACTGACGTGTGTTACCGAGGTGGTTTGAGATTGCACGCTACACTTGTGGTGGGTTTGTAGCTAAATGTCTCAGTTTTGTTACTATTCTGTGCCCATCATCTGTTATTTCCACCACTCAAGCCACTCTTCTTTAAAACATGATGACATTTTATTTCTCATATTGAGCTATTTGGACCGCAAACATGACAGTATTCTTACCGTGACTGATTTGGCTCACATCATTCTCTTTCTATGAAACCTGTAAACCGCATTCACCGATTCTAACTCTATAGCGGTTGACCAGAGCACTGCAATTATTTCTCATTTAAACTACAATCAAATGGCTTTCCCCCCACATTTCGCATCTGTCTGTCCTCTGCGGGGCATTTTATTCTTTCTTCGCGGCTGTGCACGTGCGCAGCTTAGAGGGAACATTGTTTATAAGAGTGTATAGATGAAAGCAACACAAACTTTCCTTTAGTGGTATAATTCCAGTGATCCATCCTCTGTTGTTTGCAGCTTACTGGTTTAGATCTCATAAAGAGGGAGGAATTCTCCAAACTGGAAACACTATTGCAGACTGAGTTTCAGCCTTTGTCCCGCCTCTTGTTGTTGCTGGGCTGGATGCATTGTCAAAGCCTGGATTCTGCCAAGACCCTTCTTAAAGTCCTGCATCATCAACAGGTTAGTAACCAGATATTTGACTGTCAGTACAAAGTCAGGTCCACTCTGCTGTTCATTCTGGCCAAGAACAACCCGCTAAGACAGATATTTCATTGATATGTATGAGTTGATAGAACAATAATAGACTGGTGTGGCAAACAACTCATTCAAATAGTTGCACAAAAATGTTAAACACTAAAAAGTACTTATTGTAGCAACACAGTATCTTGGTAACCCAACATTGTAAAAAAAAAACTGCCTGAAAGCATGTACTTCAAAAATCCCTTCCAACTAAGGTGTGACCATGACATGTACTTCAAAAATATGCCATGTTTGTACATGCAACACTCATGAGTGTGAGCATTAATTAGTTTGTCTCCATTTCAAAGCTGTGGCCTGGAGATTATATGATTTTTTTTTTTTTTTGTGTGGTCTGTGTCTGTTTATTTATGTGTCATATGTGAATAATTACACATTAGTGTATGTACATGTGTGTGTAAATGAATAAATAAGCCTTTCTTTCTTTCTCTCTGTAGCCCCAGACCACTGATTCAGTATTGAGTGAGTTAGCCTGCACTCTGTCCTCTCAACTTGCTGTGCTGGAATGGTGCGATCAGAACAATCCGTGAGTTAAAACACTGTACATTTTCACATAAAAATAATTTCCCTTTATGGATTAATAGCTATTTGTTCACCAAAGTTGGTGGTTGGTAAGATTTTTGATGTTTTTGAAAGAAGTCTCTTATGCTCAACAAGGCTAAATTTATTTGATCAAAAATACAGTAAAAACAGTAATACTGTGAAATATTATTACAATTTAAAATAACTGTTTTCTATTTTAATATAAATTATATTTTATTTATTCCAGTGATGGCAAAGCTGAATTTTCAACAGCCATTTCTCAAGCCTTCAGTGTCTCATGATCCTTCAGGAATCATTCTGATATGATTTATCTAATAATCAATTCTAATATGCTGATTTGATGGCATTTCTTGTTATCAATGTTGAAAACATTTGACATTTTTTCAGGATTTTTTTTTATGAATAGAATGTTCAAAAGAGCATTTATTTGAAATAGAAATTCTTTGTAACATTATAAATGCCTTAACTGTGACTTTTGATCAATTTAATGCTTCTTTGCGGGAATAAAAAAAATCTTACTGACCCCAACCTTTGAATGGTAGAGTATGTTTTGTTTTTTGTTCACTGGTATGCATACTTACACAGAGGGATATCCCATGATTCCTTGCTGAGTCACTTACACATGCTGGACCATCACTCTGCCTTGTATGTGCTGCACTGCCTGACACCCCTTGCCAAGTATGAGGAGCACAGAGTGCTTGAACTACTGCAAAGAACAGGTATAAGAATCACGCTGTCACACGGGGTTCATTTAAATTCACACATATCTGCTAAACATTTACATCTTTGTTTCTCATTTGTAGGAGATCCTTCATTAGTGGACTCACCCAACTGCTCTGTCCAGCGAAACATCACTCTGTTTCGAGGCTTCTGTGCCATGAAGTATGCATTGTATGCCATCTGTGTGAATGCACACATGCACACCGGCTGCCAGGACTGTGTGCCTCGGCATCAGCAGCAGACAGAGGCGGGGCAGGGGGAGGTGCCAGCTGAAGGTGACCGTGCTGCTTTTTTCCTCTAGGAAAACAAAAATAATGTCTGTTCCCATTGTTATATCAACCTGAATAAGCCCTTGATAATATACACTATACCAGTTTAAAAAATTGCACACATTAAAGTGAATTTAACATGATCTTTCCATTTAATTTTCTCATTTAGTGAACAAAAATATCATTTAATCACAAAAATTTTAGTGCTGGGGAAATATTAATCGTGATTAATCGCATCCAAAATAAAAGTTTGTGTTTACATAATATATGTGCGTGTACTGTGTATAATTATTATGTATATATAAATACACACACATGCATGTGTATATTTAAGAAATATTTGCATGTATATACTGTATATATAATTTATCTTATACATAAATATAATTTTCTTTATAAAAATATAACATATTTTTCTTAAATATACACATGCATGTGTGTGTATTTATTTATATATACATAATAATTATATACAGTACACACACATATATTATGTAAACACAAACTTTTATTTTGGATGCGATTAATCACGATTAATTTTTCCCCAGCACTAAAAAAAATTGTTTTTTATTATTTATAGCTTTATTTATTTTTACTTTAATAATTGTATAATTAGTTTTAAATACATTAACAAAGAGATTCAATGGCATTATGTTTTTTTTAAAATTATAGTTTCAATAATTTACTAAATTCTATGGTGCAGGAATTTGGTAATTATTCAGTACCGTGATGTACATCATTGTACCACTTTATGCAAGATACATTTTTTTCCCCCTGAAGTTTATTTTTATAAGAAATTGGACAAACAAAATGTGATGACTTAGTTTTCCTTTCATTCCTTACTCTTCCCAGGATGCTCTGATTTGTTACAGCACTACCTATCGGAATGTCAACTGTACCTAGAAGCTGTTCCAGCATTATTCCGTTTGGAGCTCTTGGAGAACATTTTCTCCCTCCTCTTCTTGTCTGACACTGACTTCAGCCCACAAACAGATCAGGCGAGCACCGTCACAGAAACCCAGTCAGACACTGAGAGAATTACATCAAACAGTACCAAAGGTGTGAGTATGACTGAGAGCATCTTAAAAGTAGAAAATGTTGGAAAGATGGAGGGATTGAAGGAAGAGGTCCAGTATGGAGAGTCTGAGCAGATAAACCCTGAACTGGGCCACCTGACATCAGGGTGTCGGGGGTTTCTGGTGGATTTGAGTGTGATGGAGCGGATTCTACGGCTGGTGAGGGAGGGCTTGGAGGGTGTGTGTGGGGTCGGGCAGGAGGACGGCAGGGCGCTTGCGGCTGATCTGGAGTTGGCAGAGAGTCTGGGATGTTCTGTTACCGCGGAAACATTCAGCGCCAGGTTACAGAGATTGTCTAAATACACAGCAGAGGCCCAATGGAGACTGCAGATTGTTACTAGTAACCATGGCAATGGGAATGGTGAGCAATATTATGGAGGATTTTGATATTCATAATGCAAGTGTTTATTTTGATCAAAAGTGACCGTAAAGACATTTGTAATGTTTCAAATAAATGCTGTTCTTTTGAACTTTCTATTTATCAAAGAATCATGAAAAAAATCATGATTAATGTATCACAATATTAAGCAGCACAACTGTTTTCAACATTGATAATAATGATAATAATGTTTCTTGAGCACCAAATAACCAAAAACATAAACAGTAAACTTTTGAGCAGTGGTCTTTGTATTTACGTCTGTGTGTGTTTGTGTTTGTGTTTATAGATGGCTTGTACCTCCCATCTCCTCTCCCCAGTCCGGCACTTCCTCTGAAACGCCAGGGTAGTGGCAGCAGCAATTCAGGTGTTCGGAGGAGGAGAAAAAACCACCGGCATCGCTCTGAACGTCACGTGTCATCCGAACGACAGAACGGGGAGGTCAGCACCAGTACCTCAGGTCAGTTCGCGCGCACACACACACACACACACACACACACACATGTATACATACACACTTACAAAAGCTTCCTTCCCACATCATAGCTGCATGCTAATGTTGATAATTGGTCATGTTGCCTTGCAGACGGTGGTGTGTGTGTCGGAGCCTCGTGGCGTGGGAGTGAAGTGTGTCCGTGTGGTGGACCTCACAGCTGGCTGGTTTCTGCGATGCTCTCCCCTCCTGAGTCTCTCCTCATCGCATGCATACGCAAAGGCAACTACATAGAGGCCCAGCAGGTGAGATGATGTCATTTCCTAACATAACACACCAGAGAGATGATATCATTCCAATGATGATGAAGTCGCTGTCTATTGACAGTGAATGTCTGTTAAGAATACATTTTTAGCACTTTTCTGCACTTATTCTTTGTGGGCCTACTCAGTTGTCAGTGTTGGTTCAGAGCCATGTTTTTGGGCTTTTTAAATGGTGTGTGTCTGTGTTATGTTTGTTTATTAGGTGATTGCGATGTACGGTTTGGAGAACTCTGAGTGTGCAGGTGAACTGGTCTTTATGGACCGGTACCGGGAGGTTCTGAACGAGCTGGCTCAGGTGGAACAGAAGATAGAGAGCCAGTCACTTTCTTCATCATCCTCGTCTTCAGAGGGTCTGTGCACAGTGGGTGTTGCTTCAGGGAGCAGGACCAGAATGGGCAGCAGCAGCAGATTAACACTCAAGAGTATTGGGAGCGCAGCAGCTGCAGGTATTAATATATAGATATATAAATATATATATAAATATATACACACACACACACATACACATCTAAAGAGTCTAAAGAATGTTTCTATAATGCTATAATTTCTTACGGCTAACCCCTTAAAAGAAAACAGTGTGTCATCTTATTGTGAAATAGGGATGTTTGTAGACCTCCTTGCTATCTTTCTATCCTCAGGCATGGCTTTTTATTCCATTTCTGATGTGGCTGATCGTTTACTTAGTACCCCGAGCCGGCCGATAACTTGTTTAGAGGACAGCTACTGGCTCTCCCAGTGCTCTCTCGACTCCCCAGACCTTGTGCGACCACTGGTGGAAGAGTTGAGCCCTGCAGCTATGGCGGCCTTTGACCTCGCCTGCTGTCAGTGCCAACTGTGGAAAACTTCACGGCAGCTGCTTGAGACTGCAGAGAGAAGACTCAACAGCTTTCTGGAGGCCAGAGGTGATATTACATCAATCAGCTTTATTTGGGCCATCCTTATTGCTGAGCCCTGTTGACTTATTGTTCCTACCGTAGGTGTACGAGTTGATGCAAAGGTTCCTCACGCCAACGGTATTAGAGGCTTCCCTTCAGTACTGCAACAAATCAGCAAGGTCCTTAACAGAACCTCTGTCAGCAAAAGCACAAGTAAAACAGGTCTGAAGTATCCACACACATGCACACACATTTTTAGTTATACCTTATGTAATATCTATATTTTAACGTCTTACTTTCTCTAGACTGTAATGGAGAGGAGAATGCTGTTTACAGCCCCTTTGGCTGTAGTGCCCAGGAAGTGCTGCTGTCTTGTCATTTAACATTAACAGAAGAGAGTATCGCCTCCCGTCTAAACCTGTATCAGCGCTTAGAGGTCACGCTTCAAACCCTGACCTCTGCCACCAACACCTCAGGTACTAGCAAAGTGAGCTAGCCATTGTTTTAGTGCTTCTTTCAGCATGCCCTGAAACTTTATGGCACACTGAAAACTTTTTTTTGGTAATGGATTTTCTTTTCATTGACTCAGAAATTTAGAAATAAGATGTTTTTGCAGCTTTTAATTCTTAGTTTTCTATAGCGTGACACCTTTGAATTTAATTATTCATTTTGGCATCTTTTGTTCCCATGCAGTAGACGCTCTGGTGGGGAGCTCTCTCCTGACAGCGCTGGCCGAACAGGCTGGTCTCAAGCAGTCTGAACTGGATTCCCACCCGGTACGAACTGCTATGAAACAACTCCTACACTATCTGGACCAGCTCTGCCCGTTTGAGCCTGACAGCGCCCCTGGCAGGCCAGATTACATACGCAACTTCTTTGATTACGTCAACGTGTTGGCTTCAGTACTGGTGCGCAGTATGTGGTCAGAGGGTAAGACCAAAGATTCCAATAAACAGAATTATTAAAATGTCATGTCTATAAAGTATAAAAGGGTTAGTTCACCCCAAAATTCTGTCATTAATTACTCATCCTCATGTCATTCCAAACCCATAAGACCTTCGTTCATCTACAGAACACAAATGAAGATATTTTGATGAAATCCGAGAGCTCTCTGTGCAGCACTTCCAGAACGCCGGCTTACCATTGGCCAACGCTGTTCATGTGAGCACCACGACGCATGCACATGAGTTGTTCTTGCTGTAGAACTAGGAAGTGCTGCACTGTTTACACTACGTCAACAGCATAAGAGTTTGACACAAACTAGAATAAATTGTTTAATAAAGTCATTATTTTTGTTTGTTTTTTTGCGCACAAAAAGTATTCTCGTCACTTCATAAAATTAAGGTTGAACCACTGGAGTCACATGGACGATTTTGATTGTCTTTCCTACCTTTGTGGGCCTTGAAAGTGGTATTTAAATTGCTGTCTATGGAGGGGCCTGAGAGCTCTTGGATTTAATCAAAAATATCTTCATTTGTGTTCTGAAGATGAACTAAGGTCTTATGGGTTTGGAACGACATGGGGGCGAGTAATTAATTATAGAATTTTCATTTTTGGGCGAACTAACCCTTTAAGAGCTCTGAGTCTGATATTTGTGATCTGATCTCAGATCAGTCCATGGAGGTGAAATTGGGAAATCCTCTTTTACTGTTGCTTCAGTCGCCTACCCAGCTCCTCTCTCTCCTTCTGTTTGACAGACAGGTGTCACCTGACAGGTAAGGAAGGACCTGTCTTTCTGAAAGTGCTGGACTTTACAAATGTACAAATATTTATAATCAGTCATATCCTTTTCTCTTTGCAGGGTTCTTTCTCTCTTGCAGCAGGAGCAATTGCATTTGAGTGTGCAACAGGTTGTAGTTCAGCGCTGCTGTGAAACTCTCCCTCTCTGGGATTCTAGAGCTACGACCTTTTCTCAGGTGCAACCGAGGATCACAGGGCTCAGCGGTGGGGCGTTCTGCCCGGCCAGCATTGCCTCAATTTTCCAGCAGCACGCTCAGGAGTGTGCCCCTTCCCTTGACCTCTCTGACCTTGCCACAAACTCTGATCCCAGCTCTGAGTCGGAGGTCTCAGTGGAGGACACATCTGCTACATCCACCAACCTCTCCACCTCTCCACCCTCGCCGCCTTCATGTCCTCCTCCTTCTTTTCTCCTCACTCCATCTGCGCTGTCTTTTCTGAAGTCCCGTTCCCCCCTTGTTGCTGCCCTGGCCTGCCTCAGCGCCAGTCGGGGTGGTGTGATTCGGGCAACTTCCTCTGGCTGGTCAGGCTTACCTTCATATTTTCGCGGATCTGGGCGTAAAGAGGCAGTTTTGGACGGAGACCAGATCTCAAGAGAAGGTGAAGCCCTGCTTAAAAACTTCCCTATCCTGAGAATGTACCTGCGGTCCATGGCTGAGCCAGTTCTGGGGGTCTCATTGGAAGCTGAAGAGGGTCTTGGGATGGCTCTTTGTGGGAAGCCCGTGGTGGGAATGCTGTTTTCTGGCCTGCAGGGCAATGTAGCGCAAGCAATGGCTGCTGAAGCATTCCAGCAATCCCTAAACGGTAGTGATCTGAACAGAGCCTTAGAGCTCCTAGAGCTTTATGCACAACCCTGCAGCCAGGAGGGGGCCCTCCGGGACAAACTACTAGCATGCACTGCTCTGCAAGGTAAGATTTCTCTCAGATTTACAGTACCTGCAACAGAATCAGGGATTGACTGTGACAAAAATACCTGTATGTAAAACAAAGATATGGTATAGTCTATAATGCCTAGTCTATTCTATTCTATTCTGGGTTTTGTGACATTTTAGTGACCTGTAACTGCAAGGTATCTTTATTCTTTTTGTCTGTATTATCTTTATTCACTATCTTTTAGGTGAGTGGTGTTAAAGTCGCAATAAGTAGGGACATCTTTTCATCCATATTGTGATGTAAATGGATTATCAAGAAATAAAATCTATAGAGCAAGGACTTGGTTCTATGCGCTGGTTGTTGATTGGATGTTGAGATGTGGGTGTGGCACGCAGATGGAGGCGAGCTTGCAAGGGTTGGGGGTTTAACTGGACTAAATGATAGGAGAGGTCCTGCATACGTTTCCAGTTATGAAATTTTAGTTAAACTGAGGTAAAAAAAAAAAAAAAAATTATTAGAATGTAACGTTTGCACGGATGAATTTTTCACGATAAGATATATAATATACATTTAGAAAATAGATAGGGTGAATTTACATTTCATGCTGACTTTAACCCTCATCCTTCCCTCGCACTTTGAAACAAATCCTTCCCTCGCGGGTCAAAGTGACCCCGAAGCCCTAAAATTATACTTAATTTTTTTTTGTCCATAACGTTGATTTCATTTCATTTTGATAATATTTTTTCAATTTTTAAATGAATTTTTTTTCAGATTTTAAATTATTTTTTTTATTTTATTTACCTTTAAATTACTAGATTTTTATCAATAAATAATAGATAAGTAATAATTTAAGCACATTATTCACATTCGTTTAAATTTAAATTCAAAATAACTCACAGTTTCATGCATAACCCTATTAATTCAATTCAGAATATTTTACATTGGTTGTCTTTGTCGACGTCTTGTGGAAAAATAATATAACATGATATTTCATGACTCTTGCCACTAGATGGCCTTCCATTCATTCCTATAGGGGTCAAATTGACCCATGAGGGAATGATTTGCTACTTTTTTACATTTCAACCACAAAACTCCTTGAATCCAGTCAAATTTTTTTGTGTATACGTGGTTCAAGTGCGACAAAAGTCCTAGGGTCTTGGACCACGCCGAAAAAAAAAAAAGAGTTTCGGGTCAGAATGACCCGAGGGAAGGATTAAATGTGCAGCTTATAAAAAGTGTTTTTTGATTGTGTAAAAAATAGAAAATTCTCTTTGACAAGACCATCAATAAGGATGTTTAACAGGTAACTATGTCTTTTTGTAAAGAAAGCAGCAGTGTGCAGCAGTTGTTTCGTGTAAGGGACTGGGAGCTGCGTGGACGTGTGGTTCTGCAGGGTTTGGACCGCTGGCCTTTACAACACTGTTTAGAGTTGCTGCAATTCTGTCTCAGTGACCAGAACACCCAGGATCCTCTCCGAGAGCAGATTCAGCAGAGGAAACAGGAGCTGGACATGTACCAGCGGGTCAGTCTGACACAGCAATTCTCTTCTGAAACCTTATTTACTCTTGTGGCAAAAGGAATTCTGTTTTGCAGTTTGCTTATATTTTTAGGTGTTACTATATTGCCATAATTAAAAAAATCTTTAAGACTCTTTGATGTGCATAAACATGTCAGCATGAATTGACAAGAAAAAAGCTTTTGTACTATGTCATCTTCTTTATCGTCGGTCGTCTGTATTTATAAGCTCCAGACAGAGGCTAAAATTACTGTTTTGTTTTCAGATTGCAATCAGTGCCAGTTTATGCACACATATGCACACAAATGTAATAGGCATATTTTAGAAGTTGGCTGATGACATCATTTTGTTGTTTAGATGCTGAGTTTGCAGCCACCGTTGCCATGTGAGACGTGGCAGGAGTTGAGGGAGGAGTCTACAAAGAATCCTGATTCTGTATTCAGTCTAATGCTGGAGGCCAGGGTGAGACTACAGAACCATTTAAAAAAAAAAAAAAACAATCTCTGAATTATTAGTACAAATGAGTTTTGTGTGAAAATGGGTGTCATTCAGAGCTGTCACTTAGATGTCCGGCATCTAAATTATGTTTAAATTGTAGTAATGGCTCAACTGTACCAGCAATATGTGGACAATTAGCCTTTTCAACACTTTTGTGTTTCTGGCTTCCAGATTGGCGCTTGCAGGGTAAACTTATTTCCAATAACAAGCAGATATTTGGGTATCAAAGTCTTTGTTCAAATTAAATATTTTGAAAATGTTTGAACTGCTGTGGTGCTGAAAATCTCACAACTGCGTGAAGACCCAGGACTATGTTCACTTTATGAGTCAGCTTTAGGCCATCACAAATGCTAGTTGGTTTAATTATAAATGATGGCACTTAATATAAGTTAGTTATTTCATTCTATGTGTATTTTTGGTGCACCTGTGCATTATACGCTGTGTGAAAACTTAGAGCTTTTCGAATCTGGTCAATAAATTCAACAAGGCAGCAAAAAAGGTTATGAAATTTGATAGTAGATTTGATGACCCTGGTGTATGTCTGCAGCTGTTTACATCAGATCAAAATGCTTTCCAGAGTATAAAAAAGAAGATTAGAGTGAATTTGGGCAACATTTAAATCATTCTGTGTGAAATGGAGGGGGTTAAGGATTTCGGTAACCTGTTATGCTTCCTTGTCAGATACAGTGACCCTGCTGTAGATCTGTAATAGGTGCAGACCCAGAGCAGAACTAATTTATACCCTGCAGTCAGTGACATAATTTGTGTGTTTTCAGGAGTTTGAGTTGTGTGGCCAGTGGGTGCAGCTGTATTCAGTTTCTGATCGGTCTCGAATGCAGCTACAGACCGAACACCTGCTATACCTCCTAGAACAGAATCACACAGAAGATGCTTTCCAGGTGTGTGTTTTGTTGGCCTCAATTTGAGTAAAGAAGCATGTGATTGTATTGTATTAAGCTGACAAACTTAGTTAAAACTTGTTTTAATCTGTTAATGACTTGGACCCAAATTGGGCCTTCCATGTGATCCATATGAAAGCATATACTGTACACTACCATTCAAAAGTTTGGGGTCTAATGATTTTTTTTTTAATGTTTTATGTGCATCAAGGCTGCATTTATTTGATCAAAAATACAGTAAAAACAGCAATATGTGAAAAGAACTGTTTTCTATTTTAATATGTATTTTAAAATGTAATTTATTTATTTCAGCATCATTAATGCAGTCTTTACTGTCACATGATCCTTCAGAAATCATTTTAATATGCTGAGTTGGTGCTCAAGAAACATTTAATAATTCGTTACATTTATATAGCGCTTTTTCTGGGTACTCAAAGTGCTTTACGTATAGAAGGGGGGAATCTCCTCGACCACCACCAATGTGCAGCATCCACCTGGATGATGCTACGGCAGCCATATTGCGCCAGAACGCCCACCACACACCAGCTGATTGGTGGAAAGGAGACAGAGTGATGAAGCCAATCAGTATATGGGGATGATTAGGTAGAGATAGACATGATAGACAGAGGCCAGTGGACAAATTTGGCCAGGATGCCGGGGTTACACCCCTACTCTTTTTCCGAAGGACATTTTGGGATTTTTAATGACCACAAAGAGTCAGGACCTCGATTTAACGTCTCATCCGAAGGACGGAGGACGGAATTTATTATTATCAATATTTAAACAGTTTCAACATGCTGCTTAATATTTTTGTTGAAACTGTGATAGTTTTTTCCAGGATTCTTCAATGAATAGAAAGTTAAAAAGAACAGCATTCATTTGAAATATAAATATTTTTTACATTATAAGTTAAATGTTTTTACTGTCATGTTTGATCAATTTAATGCATCCTTGCTGAATAAAAGTAAACATTTCTTTAAAAAAAAAAAAATGTATTACTGACCCACACTTTTGAGTGGTAGTGTATATTCCATATGAATAGATTGTCTGTAAAGTTGAATTTTTTGGAGCTAAATGCAGTTTGACTTTGGTTTGCTTTGTAAAGTTCTTCCCAAACAAAATAGATTGCGAAAATAAAGACTTTACTCCACGTCTCTCTCAGCTTTTAGAAGCTCTTTCTGATTCGATGGGTTTGGAGGTTAGTGAGCAAGCCCTGGATCGAAGACCTGGATTGGCTGCCTGCCATTTCCTGTCAGATTACCTCACCCTACACTTCCAGAGTCAGATGACCCTTGCTCGGAGACGCCACATCCATGCCCTGCACCTTGGCTCAAAGGTAACAATGTTTGACCTAATCAAATAACACATTGCCAAAATAAATAATCTCGACACAACAGTGTGTATCTGTTGCAGGTTCTGCTGACTTTGCCAGAAGCATCTCGTCAGGATTATTTTTCCCTGCTGTCTGATCCGCTTCTCATGCTGGAGCAGCTACTGATGAATCTGAAGGTAGACTGGGCCACTGTTGCCATCAGCACTCTACGGAGCCTTCTGCCGGCTCAGGACGCTGGCATCACCAACCAACACATTGACACCCTACTGGCAGATTACGCCCGGAAGGCTCTTGATTTTCCTTATGCACCCAGAGAGTGGTCACGTTCTGGTGAGTTGGAGCAATGGATCAATTCATTGCTATATTGCTATCTGAAAACAAACATTTCTGTTAATTCTTTGTGTTATTAGATGAAGCATTGTTGTTTTCACTAATCTGTTTCTCTCCCTCTCTTCTTCTGTCTCAGACTCTGTCATTAGTCTGCAGGATGCATTTCTGCAGTGTCCAGCCCAGGAGAGCTGCCCATCTTCTCCAAGCCACACCCCTCCTCCATCAGCAGGTATAAGATACACCTCTTTCATTGACCACACTTTTTCTTTCTCAGCCACACCCCATTTAGCATGTAACAGCACTGGGGGACATCTAGTTTTTAATTACTGATAATATTAGAAATAGATAAGTATGTGGCACTAAAGGCTGGAATACATACACACCATTTGAATTGGGACAGATTTTAAAACACTAGGCATCATAGACTCACCATTTGGTTACAGAGAAAAACTGGGCATCATGCACTAACAGACAAGTCATTCCTAAATGCTGGAATACACTACATGACTTTTTCAAAAATTTTTGACCCGATTTACAATCTGGAGAAGTCGAAGCTCACTGTCCATTGAATGCGCACTTCAAAATCTCAGCAGAAGTAGTAGTTCGTCTGGGTACTTTTCGCCTACTGCTTTTCGAATACTATGTATTCGAAAATACTACTCTGTTGGCGTACTGTTTTTTTGCGTACTGTACAGTAGGGAAATATTCGATATTGGATGCAGTGCTTGTTCTAAAATCGGCTCAATTTCGAACGCATTTGATATCCTTCTTTTTAACACTAGGTGGAGTGTGGGTCTAATTAGTATATAGTTTGCTAGAGAGTAATGTTGCATCCCAATTCGCCTACTTATACTACGCCCTAAAAGTATGTACTCTTTTTGTGAAGAAAAAGTACATACTTTTGAGTGTGTAGCAGAACAAGCTTTGGGACATACTATCACGTCATAAAATTGAGGACGCTTTTAACGGACGCTCTGTCGCATAGTTATGTGCATCCTTCCTGTCACTGTAAACTGGCTTGTCTATATCCTCCACATTTCATTTCCTACCATATTGCAGAGAAATGAAGTAGCATGTTGATCTTCCAGTCATGGGTCTTTCATGTGGAGAACTCTCCTCATATTTTTACATAATGATGCATTTAAAAGTTAGTGGCCAAACGTGTTTTTTTTTTTTTTTTAATTTTTTAATTAAAGTTTACATTGCTTCTGCAGATGAAATATAACAAGGATAACAAATATTTTTTTATCAGGTTAAATGTTGATTATTAGTCACTCAAACACCTTTATCTAAACCTCTCTAGTTAACCGTTGGATGCGTTTTAACACTTTTTATTCATGTTTGTAGTTCTGAGCTGAATTCTCCTCCAAAGCTCGATGGGTTGTGGGAAATGTTAGCCGTTAAAATGTGCACGGATCCACACTTCGAAAATCTACCATCCAGGACTTTTGACTTACTCTTTTCAACATACTGTGCTTTGGGACACACTTATTCTAATCTTACATACTATTTAGGATGGATAATATGCACATTGGGACGCAGGGTAAGACAAGTCAGATGTAATGGAGGGAAGCACAACAATTTTTGACCATGTCAGGATATGAGCAGTTGGAAGCAAGCTTGTGGGATTTACTATGTGTTTGTGCATTGGAACTGTCAGTTTAGGAGCTTTGTGATAAATAAAGTTGATAAAAGTAATACTGGAATGGAAATGTTTCAGAAACAACATTACAACACCTCTAAGTGACAAAATGGTTACTTATGTCACTTCAAAATCTGTCAACTCTGGCTGCCCAAATTCTGAAGACTGGCTCTGACTTTCGTCAACTAGCGTTAACTTCCAGACTGCAAGTGCAAATCTGGGCAAAAGTTGTATAGTGTATTTCAGCTAAAGGGGGCTGTTCACACAAAAGGCACAATTATAAGAATATTTACTGCAAAGCAGTCTTGCTATTTACAGACTCAGTACACTGCAGATGCTTATTGTTAACATAATTCTATGATGACCTCAAAGTTTAGTTTAGAAGTCATGTCTGCACACATTTTTTTTTCAGGCAGCACACCCATGCACACACCCTCCAGTGAGAGACGCCCCAGTGGGAAGAGGATCCGGCAGCTGGCCACACCTTTCACCCCTCCGGAGAAAACCCCTGACCGCAAGGACTGGATCCCAGACCACAAACAGCACATCTGTATGGTCTGCCAGAGGGAGAGATTCACCATGGTGAGAGAAACAGAGTGTGAGATGGATTGTGAATAAGCTTCTGTGATAGGATGAGCTCCTGCTGTTCTGTTAGTTAGGCATCTCTATAAGAATTTGAGTCTTAATGTGAACCGTATCCTGTGTCAGTTTAACAGACGGCACCATTGCAGACGCTGTGGAAGGCTGGTGTGTCATTCCTGCTCTAGCAGGAAGATGGCTGTAGAGGGCTCTGAAGAGCCTGTCAGAGTCTGTGACCAATGCTACAACTTCTTCCACATGGAGTAAGACAGATGCACACATGCCTATAGCACATTTCAGAAGTGCACAAGGGCTACAGAACTTGTAGATGTTAATAGGGTTGGCAACTGAGAACTGATTGTTCAAGAGTAGTACAATTCCCAATTTCATGACTCTTACGAGCCGATTCTTTTTAGTGAATCAAACACATAGATCTTACAATTTACTTAAATCAGTGTAGTTACTGACTGGTCGGTTATATGACAATGTGTATTTAACAGTGTGTATTCCAATTATGGGATTGCATTTATGTCACCTTTAAAAAGACTGAAAAGTCTTGTCAAGAATTGTTTTAAATGTATTAACTAAATTATCTCATCATTTAACAATGGAGTTACATTTAAATTTTTTTACAAATACACTACCATTCAAAAGTTTGTGGTCAGTAAGATTTTTGGTTACACTTTATTTTGGTGGTCCACTTACTATACACAGTACTTTGCAACTACAGTGGGGAGAACAAGTATTTGATACACTGCCGATTTTGCAGGTTTGCCCACTTAAAAAGCATGTAGAGGTCTGTAATTTTTATCATAGGTACACTTCAGCTGTGAGTGACGGAATCTAAAACAAAAATCCAGAAAATCACATTGTATGATTTTTAAATAATTAATTTGCATTTTATTGCATGACATAAGTATTTGATCACCTACTAACCAGTAAGAATTCCGGCTCACAGACCGGTTAGTTTTTCTTTAAGAAGCCCTCCTGTTCTCCACTCATTACCTGTATTAACTGCACCTGTTTGAACTTGTTACCTTTATAAAAGACACCTGTCCACACACTCAATCAAACAGACTCCAACCTCTCCACAATGGCCAAGACCAGAGAGCTGTGTAAGGACATCAGGGATAAAATTGTAGACCTGCACAAGGCTGGGATGGGCTACAGGACAATAGGCAAGCAGCTTGGTGAGAAGGCAACAACTGTTGGCGCAATTATTAGAAAATGGAAGAAGTTCAAGATGACGGTCAATCTCCCTTGGTCTGGGGCACCATGCAAGATCTCACCTCGTGGGGCATCAATGATCATGAGGAAGGTGAGGGATCAGCCCAGAACTACACGGCAGGACCTGGTCAATGACCTGAAGAGAGCTGGGACCACAGTCTCAAAGAAAACCATTAGTAACACACTACGCCGTCATGGATTAAAATCCTGCAGCGCACGCAAGGTCCCCCTGCTCAAGCCAGCGCATGTCCAGGCCCATCTGAAGTTTGCCAATGACCATATGGATGATCCAGAGGAGGAATGGGAGAAGGTCATGTAGTCTGATGAGACAAAAATAGAGCTTTTTGGTCTAAACTCCACTCGCCGTGTTTGGAGGAAGAAGAAGGATGAGTACAACCCCAAGAACACCATCCCAACCGTGAAGCATGGAGGTGGAAACATCATTCTTTGGGGATGCTTTTCTGCAAAGGGGACAGGACGACTGCACCGTATTGAGGGGAGGATGGATGGGGCCATGTATCGTGAGATCTTGGCCAACAACCTCCTTCCCTCAGTAAGAGCATTGAAGATGGGTTGTGGCTGGGTCTTCCAGCATGACAACGACCTGAAACACACAGCCAGGGCAACTAAGGAGTGGCTCCGTAAGAAGCATCTCAAGGTCCTGGAGTGGCCTAGCCAGTCTCCAGACCTGAACCCAATAGAAAATCTTTGGAGGGAGCTGAAAGTCCGTATTGCTCAGCGACAGCCCCGAAACCTGAAGGATCTGGAGAAGGTCTGTATGGAGGAGTGGGCCAAAATCCCTGCTGCAGTGTGTGCAAACCTGGTCAAGAACTACAGGAAACGTATGATCTCTGTTATTGCAAACAAAGGTTTCTGTACCAAATATTAAGTTCTGCTTTTCTGATGTATCAAATACTTATGTCATGCAATAAAATGCAAATTAATTACTTAAAAATCATACAATGTGATTTTCTGGATTTTTGTTTTAGATTCCGTCACTCACAGTTGAAGAGTACCTATGATTTTTACAGACCTCTACATGCTTTGTAAGTGGGCAAACCTGCAAAATCGGCAGTGTATCAAATACTTGTTCTCCCCACTGTACATGTCAACTAACTCTCATTAGAGTATTAGTAGACCGTAGTATATTTTTAGTAGACTATTAAGTTAGGGTTAGGTGTTAGGGTTTGGGTTAGTAGAATAAGTTGACATATAGTTGCAGTTACTTATAGTTAGAAGGATGTATATAGTGGACTATCAGAATAAAGTGTTACCAAATTTAAAAGAAAAAAAAAGTTGCTTTGAAAAGTTACAGTAAATTTCTATTTCAAATATATGCTGTTCTTTTGAACTTTCTATTAATCAGAGAATCCTAAAAATCTCACTTTACACAAAAATATTAAGCACCACAACTGTTTTCAATGTTCAGTGTTTTAAAATATATTAAAATAGAAAAATGTACTATTTAAAATTGTAAAAATATTTCCCAATATTACAATATTATTTTACTGTATTTTCGTAATCAAATAAATGCAACCTTGATGAGCATAAGAGATTTCTTTCAAAACATTAAAAAATCTTACTGACTTCAAACATTTGATCCGGTAGTGTATTTTTCTTTTTTCAATTTTTTTTTAAGTACCATTTAAGGAACCAAAATCATTAAGAGGAATCAAAACATGTAGTTTTCATTCCTAGTTGTAGCATAGCTGAAAAATTGATACTTCTTACACTAATCATAGTTTTTATGTAACGTTTTCTCTTATGTTGTTTTGCAGCTCAGATGAGGAGCTTGATCAGGGAGAAGGTAAACATGTCTCTGTTTGGGTCATGTCACACACACAAAAAAATTTTCTCATCTCATGAGGTTTCCATATCGATTTTCTGTTTGAATGGCAAAACGTTGGTGCCTTTACTCAGATGATAATTACAAGATTATAAACTAAACTTTTCTTAGTAGCTGGCAGCCCTGCATCCATTGATGGAGTCCTGAATGGGGTTCTCAGTCTGCCTGAGGTTCCAAGAAAGCAGTATCGCCTGAGTCCAAACCCAGCAGAGAACCAGCAGCTGAAGAGCGAGTTCTACTATGAACAGGTGTGATTCTATACTCACAATGGTGCTGAACAATTGCTTGTTTTTTTTAAGGAATAACAGTAAAAGAAATCTCATTTGTATTTTCATTTATATTTCTTAAAAATGGTCACTCTGTGTGTTACAGGCACCCAGCGCATCCCTGTGTGTCGCTATACTGACTCTACACAGTGATCACGCAGCCTGCGGGCAGCAGTTGATTGGCCAGTGTCGCTTACTTTCTCGCAAACTGACCAATCCTGAGGTGGATGCGCGTCTGCTGACAGATGTGATGCGGCAGCTGCTGTTCAGTGCCAAACTTATGTTTGTAAACGCAGGATGCACCCAAGAGCCGGCGCTCTGCGACAGGTAAGACACCTTTACTTTTGTAATCTGAATGTAATATCTGTTTTGCATTTTAATTTTAAAAGCATAAACTGTGAGAGTGAGAGAATTACATTGATAAAAGTCTGATTTGCTCAACCAGGTTGCATTTACTTGATCAAAAATACAGTAACAATTATGAAATATTATTACAATTTAAAATAACAGTTTTCTGTTTTAATATATTTTAACACGTAATTTATTCCAGTGATGGAAAAGCTGAATTTTCAGCATCATTATTCCAGTCTTCAGTGTCACATGATCCTTCAGAAATCATTCTAATATGCTTATTTGCCTTCTCAAGAAACATTTCTTATACATTTTTTATTATTATTATCAATGTTGAAAACATGTATTTAAATTGTGCTTCTTAATATTATAATGATAATTTTTTTCAGGATTCTTTAATGAATGGGAAGTTGAAATGAACATTGTAAATGTCTTTACTCTCACTTTTGATCCGTTTAATGCGTCCTTATTTTGTATAAAAGGTTTTTTTTTTTTTTTTTTTTTTTTTTTACTTTTACTGACCCCAAACTTTTGAATGGTAATGTATCTTTATTTCACTTGTCTTTAATTCATTAATTCATAGCTACATCAGTAAAGTGGATGTGTTGAAGATCCTGGTCAGTGCAAACTACAAATACATTCCATCTCTGGACGATATTCAGGAAACAACTGCAGTGACGCGCCTGCGCAACCAGCTGCTAGAGGCCGAACACTACCAGCTGGCCGTGGAGGTGAGACTATTTACTCAAGATTCAGAAGTAATAGTTCAATCAATGACAAACTCATACTCAGGATTTTCTTGCATCCATGGAACACAAAAGCAGATTTTAGGCAGAATTTTCATGCCTGTCTTTTCCAACAAGCGAAAGTGAATGAAGTTTAAATGGCACAAAATAAATAGCAATTACTAATCTAGTCACTTGTCTTGATTTTGGGTTTCATCTGTTTTTGTTTATAATGCTCAGGTGTCGACTAAAAGTGGACTGGACCCGAGTGGGGTTTGGCAGGCGTGGGGTATGGCGTCTTTGAAGGCTGGAAATCTGAGCGGGGCCAGAGAGAAGTTTGCCCGCTGTCTGAAAGCACCAGTAGATTGGAACCAGCTAAACCATGGCGTGAGACTTCTGCAGGAGATCGTTCAGCACCTGGAGTCCACAGTCAAACCTACTCTAAGCACGGTAACGCTACACCCAGACCCTAAAGGATTCTTGACTTTCTTTACAGGGTGTTTCTAAACACATTGTGTGTGTTTTTGTTTGATATAGACGGTGGATGAGGACATCTTGGCCTCTTTGCGTGAGCTGGAAGAGGCTCTGTCTGATTCTGCTCCTCTAGATTGCACAGAGAGCAGAGTTCAGCGGTCCGGCTACTATCAGGAGTGTCTGTTTTACCTGCTCACTTATGGCACACACTTGAGCCTCATCAGCTTTTACCTGCGCCACGACTGCCTGAGAGACGCACTAACCCACGTACACAACAAGGTTCTGCAAAGTTACAGAGCGCTTTACACATTTCGCCACCTTGGAATTATAAGGTTTTATCTGACATTTTTGTCAAAATTGAGTCATTTACATATTCTCTGTCATAATTTTATGTTGTGTACATTTTGGGCCTTTTATTTAGAAAACAAAAAGGTTCTACCTACAAGGTCGAATGGAATACAAAAACTTTGAAGCTCAATATCTCATAACTGCTCAGAATGCAGATAGAACCAAAGACTATATATAGGAAGACGGTGCACTCCGATTACTTATGAATGGGAGAAAGTCCTTCTAAATGAAAGAGCCAATCGATGATTAGTAAAGTCACTGCAGCTGCCGTGTTCTGAGACACGCGTTTAGGATTGCGCATGCGCATTAGCTTTGTCCAGGCTGAAAAATTCAGTTTTTTTTGTTATCATGATTTTAGCATTTAGAAACAAAATTTATGAGACAGTTTTTGTCAGATTTCATTGGTGATTTCATGTATGAAATTTAATCGTAAGCTTGGTGAACAGTTTTGGAGAATTTGATGTTTCCCCATTCAAAGAGATAGGAGCTGCATTTGCATGCATGAGAGGCGTTTCAAAGATGGCCGCCAAGTGAAATGACTTGTCTTAAAGGGACTTTGGATAGAACCTTATAATTCCAAGGTGGCGATTTGCACATTTATTATCAACAAGATTTATTAAAAAAAAAAAAAAAAAAAAGTATTCAGCAAGGATGCATTCATTTGAACAAATGTGACAGTAAAGACATTTTATAATGTATATTTCAAATAAATGAAGATCTTTTGAATTTTCTATTCATCAAATAATCAGAAAAAATAAATGCACCACGGTTTCAACAGAACTGTAAATACACAAATAAATGTTTCTAGAGCACCAAATCAGCCTATTAGAATGATTTCTGAAGGATCATGTGACACTAAAGACTGGAGTAATTATGCTGGAAATTCAGTTTTGCCATCACAGGAATAAATTATATTTTTAAGTTTATTAAAATAGAAAACAATTATTTTAATTTGTAATAATATTTGACTATTACTGTTATTACTGTATTTTTGATTAAGTAAATGCAGCCTTGTTGAGCATAAGATACTTCTTTCAAAAACATTAAAAATTTGTAATGTTTCCAAACTTTTGACACACATTGTATATTATAGAGAAACATGTACGTTTATGTTTATAGTTTCTCTCTTTGTCTCTGTCTGTCTGTTTCTAGAAGTGTTCTGAGGATGTGTTTCTGGAGGGCATCTTTCAGCCCTGTCTTGAACGTGGGCAGTTGGGGACATTGCAGGGTCTGTTAGAAACTCTGGACCCCACACTGGAGACCTGGGGCTGTTACCTTCTTTCAGCCTGTCAGTTACTGCAGCGCAGGGGACACTACCACTCTCTGTACCAACTCCAGCAGTTCATGATGGTACTTAAAACACATACACACTTTCTCCCTCTCTCTCTCTATAAGGTCAGCATCAGCATGCTGTTAATAAATTTCTCCTCTCTTTGTAGGATCACGTTCGTGCCGCTATGACGTGCATCCGCTTCTTTTCCCATGGTGCTCAGTCCTACCTGCAGCTGGGAGAACAGCAGCGCTGGCTGATCCGAGCCAAAGAGCACCTGAGAACTTACCTACAGGAACAACAGAGCCGCAGGAAATCACACAGCTCCTCTTTCAGGAAGAAAATGAGCTCCACTGATGTCTCAAGGTATGAAAAGGAGGGGAATTAAGCAGTACTATACTATACACAGTAATATAATTAAGTACTATTTAATTTCATTATGTATAATAACATACAGTCAGATACTGAAGTTCCTCATTATTTTGGCTTTGGGCTGTTTCGCTGTGGTAACAGAACGTATATGTTGCAGACACGTACACACAATCGAGCTGCAGTTGGAAGTGACACGCTTCTTACACCGCTGTGAAAGTTCACCATCCAAGACAGCTGCAGGCCCCGGCCCCACAGGGAACAGTGGCCCACCCACTCTGTTTGGAAACAGCCCCTTGAAGGTGGACGTGGCCTGCAAGGTGAGCTAGGAAAACATGCTCTTCTGTTTACACAGTTTAGTCCTTTTGTTGCTTCCCCTTCCATATCTGTTCTAAAGGTGTGGTTATGTGAGTCAAATTTCGGCAAAATTTCAAAGGCAAGAAAGGTCTGTTGTCAATAGTGTAGCGATGTATGAAGCCTGCTCACACAGAAGTCTTTCTGCTTGTCAACATACCGAATCCATGTAACCATCTGGAACCCTATTGTGAAATACACTCACCTAAAGGATTATTAGGAACACCATACTAATACTGTGTTTGACCCCCTTTCGCCTTCAGAACTGCCTTAATTCTACGTGGCATTGATTCAACAAGGTGCTGAAAGCATTCTTTAGAAATGTTGGCCCATATTGATAGGATAGCATCTTGCAGTTGATGGAGATTTGTGGGATGCACATCCAGGGCACGAAGCTCCCGTTCCACCACATCCCAAAGATGCTCTATTGGGTTGAGATCTGGTGACTGTGGGGGCCATTTTAGTACAGTGAACTCATTGTCATGTTCAAGAAACCAATTTGAAATGATTGGAGCTTTGTGACATGGTGCATTATCCTGCTGGAAGTAGCCATCAGAGGATGGGTACATGGTGGTCATAAAGGAATGGACATGGTCAGAAACAATGCTCAGGTAGGCCGTGGCATTTAAACGATGCCCAATTGGCACTAAGGGGCCTAAAGTGTGCTAAGAAAACATCCCCCACACCATTATACCACCACCACCAGCCTGCACAGTGGTAACAAGGCATGATGGATCCATGTTCTCATTCTGTTTACGCCAAATTCTGACTCTACCATCTGAATGTCTCAACAGAAATCGAGACTCATCAGACCAGGCAACATTTTTCCAGTCTTCAACTGTCCAATTTTGGTGAGCTCGTGCAAATTGTAGCCTCTTTTTCCTATTTGTAGTGGAGATGAGTGGTACCCGGTGGGGTCTTCTGCTGTTGTAGCCCATCCGCCTCAAGGTTGTGCGTGTTGTGGCTTCACAAATGCTTTGCTGCATACCTCGGTTGTAACGAGTGGTTATTTCAGTCAAAGTTGCTCTTCTATCAGCTTGAATCAGTCGGCCCATTCTCCTCTGACCTCTAGCATCAACAAGGCATTTTCGCCCACAGGACTGCCGCATACTGGATGTTTTTCCCTTTTCACACCATTCTTTGTAAACTCTAGAAATGGTTGTGCGTGAAAATCCCAGTAACTGAGCAGATTGTGAAATACTCAGACCGGCCCGTCTGGCACCAACAACCATGCCACGCTCAAAATGGCTTAAATCACCT
Organism: Coreius guichenoti; assembly: GCA_039654105.1. NCBI lineage: Eukaryota > Metazoa > Chordata > Actinopteri > Cypriniformes > Gobionidae > Coreius > Coreius guichenoti. The sequence goes on from CM077179.1 coordinate 19,453,159, forward strand.
TTCTTTCCCATTCTGACATTCAGTTTGGAGTTCAGGAGATTGTCTTGACCAGGACCACACCCCTAAATGCATTGAAGCAACTGCCATGTGATTGGTTGATTAGATAATTGCATTAATGAGAAATTGAACAGGTGTTCCTAATAATCCTTTAGGTGAGTGTATATGTGGGAAAATCTTTTACTCTCGCGCAACTTCTCAATCGTGTGGATTCCTATTGAAATGGCAGGAGATGAGATAGAATCATTCTGAGTGGAGAGAGGTAATGGTGCATATTTATTCAAATGAAAATAAGTGGAAAAAAAAACTATCAAAATTGATGATTAAAATAAATCAATACATTTTTGTTCTTTTCTGGTCTGTATTATGTGTGTATATTATGTTTGTAAGTGTTTAACTGTAAGTATTTCCCTGAATGGATTCCACACACAGTTTGAGCTGATTGTGTGAGCTGATTGCTTGTTTTGAATCACGCAAGATTAAAAGTGTGTGCGTATACATTTTGTAGGGAAAGAGATACTGTATGCATGTGGTTAACAGCATTAACTGAACAGAATACTGAAATAGAAGCAGTGTTATGAACATTAACTGAAAAAATTATCCTATTTCCTAACATTTAAAGTGCACATCATGCTTAAAGTGCTGTACTCTAAGGTTGCATTTTACACTGCATGATTTGATTTTTTTCAGTATGCTGAGATATATGTATCAGATTTAGAACCACATTTGCAAGTGGCCCAAATGCCCAAGATGCCAAAAATTCAGATGTTTTTGCTGTTTACACGCATGCAACTAGATCCAGTCTGTGCCAAATTTGGTAAGTTTGGGGTTGGTAAGATTTTTTTTTTTGGTCTTTTGTATTTTAAAATGTAATTTATGGCTGTGATAGCAAAGCTGAATTTTCAGCATCATTACTCTTCAGTGTCACATGATCCTTCAGAAATCATTCTAATATGCTGATGGTGCTCAAGAAACATTTATTATTATTAATATCAATGTTGAAAACAGTCGTGCTGCTGCCTAATATTTTTGTGGAAGCCACGATAAATTTTTTTCAGGAATCTTTTCTGAATAGAAAGTTCAAAAGAATAGCATTTATTTGAAATAGTAAAGACTTTTACAATGTTAAAAAATATTTGTCACTTTTAATCGATTAATGCATCATTGCTGAATAAAAGTATTGGTTTCCTTCAGAAAAAAATCTTACTGACCCCAAACTTTTAAAGTGGTGTACATACAATAGTCAAAACTGGCTGACAGTGCAATGTGGAATAAATCTAACAGACTATAGATGAAATCTGATTGAAATAAACTACAGTATAAACAAATCTAGCTGCATTTTGCACAGGTGATGCTGGGAGGCAAGAACATTGAGGAAGGTTTTGGCATCGCATATCGAGTAATACAGGTTAGCATTTATGACACCTCTGTTACAGTTTGAGTCCTTGTCTCATTCACATCTGACTCTGATTCTCGTTTTCGTTCACGTGGTGCAGGACTTTCAGCTGGAGGCACTGGCAGTGTACATAAGGGTTGGACAGCGCCTGGTCCGGCAGCGGCAGTACTCGTCTGTGCGGCAGCTGCTGAAGTGTGTAGGGGAGTCTGGAACGGGCTCTAAACACGACTGTGACACTATTGTGCTCAGCTGTGTCTCTGTGGCTGATAAGAGTCCTGCAGATGTGAGTCCCCAACCCAATGATCTCTTTCTGGTCATTGTGTTGCTGCTTTGTATATATTTGTATAATATATAATTTTATATAAATATATAATTAAATATGAATGTATATAATTCATATTTGTGTGTATGTGTGTATGTGTGTGTGTGTATATATATATATATATATCTCGTATTGTTCTGAATATAAGAAAATACGTCTGAAAAAAACGGGGTCGTCTTATATTCAGGGTCTAGACTTTTACATAACAATAATACACCCGCAACAATAGGTGGCGCCAAATACGCGTAAAACGAGTGTGCCAAGAAATAGTGTGTCAGAGTGTAATGTTAGAAGATTGCGAGCGCAAAAAGACAGTTTTAAAAACGCAAACAGTCAAAGAAAAGCTTACCATCTAAGAGCCACGTGACTGTCACGTTTGCGTGCCTCGCTGACGGGACCAAGCTTCTCCTGTACGTGATTTTAAAACGTAAGATGGTACCCAGATTTCAACTATAATAAAATTTCACTTATTTATATATATATTCACTTATATATAATTTATTATATTCACTTATATATAATATAATTAATATATAATATAATATATATATTTTTTTTTTTTGCTCAGGCTAAAGAACTAGAGACCCTGATTCTGGAGTGTAAGAGTTCAGAAAACAAGGTTAGGTCTCTTTTTTTCTCAGTCTATATTTTTTCTCACACACTTTCTTACCCTCATTCACATTATTTTCTTTCTCTGTAGATAAAGGCATATCTCCAGTGCAGTAAGCTGCGGGCAGCGTATCTCCAGGCTGTGAAGCTTGAGCTTGTAAAGGCGGCTCCTTTAGTACAGGACGTGATGCGGGCTGCTGAAAGCTCAGGTGATTCTGTAATGCACAACATCTGTCGCCAATGGCTCTCGGAGCATCAGGAACAATCGTCACGGCAACAACACGGCAATAACAGATAACCACTACCAATCCCCATTGTGAACTCGAATTCCAGTTGGTCACCGAGTTATCCTGCTCTGCTTTGATTGGTTAGAGTAAAATAATAATATGCCAGGAAATGAATCACCAGTGTGCCACTTGATGTCCATTCACATTCAAGCTCAGTTTGGGAGAACTCCCATCCCAGAACAAAAACCTCATCCGCGGAGGGTTTGATGAAAGGGGAACAAGGCCTCCCAATCTACCGGTCTCTATCAGAAAGAAAACTGTCCCAGGTTATATTTCACAAAGCCTGACACAAAATTTTACAGATTAAATGACATTCACATCTGCGTACTTATCCAGTATTTGACTGGGTTTATTCTCCTACCTCAGGAAAGGGATTTTTCTTCTCATCTATGTTACAAAGACTAATCACTGTGTCTAAATCTCATTCTGATGCGACGAGGTAGTGAAATTACTCTGCACCTGCCATGAAATTAATTCTTATTTGAGTTCATGGCAAGTTTACAATGGTGTCACTATAAATTTAGTGTCTCTTCAGCTCTAAAAAACAAAAACAAGGCTGTTTATTCTGGTTCTCACTAAGAGATTGCACTCAGATGTGGTTGAACTACAAAAAACATTATTAAAAGGGAAGGTGTGATTTACAGGCATTTACAGGTGAGCTCTGAGAACAAACATGAGCAGTATCTTAGATATTGCAAAACTCTAAACTAACAGTTACAACGGGAAAGTAAGGGATTCTGGGTATAACATAGCAATTTAAAATATACTGTATCAGTGAAACATTGCTTACATGTTTGTCTATAATGCAAATTACCCTACAATTCACACCCTGAAATTATGTGCACTCTTTATGAATGTGTGAGAGTGTTTGTGTGTATATATATGTTAAACAGATTAAACTGTCACTGACCCTCCTGTAATTTGTTTTATAATGTTTAATCTGTGAATGTGTATAAATGTTGTGTAAAGTAAATCACAGGTTAAAAAGGGAATAGGGTTCATTCTTTTTTTAGGAATATGTTACCCAAGTTTGCCAAAAAAATGAAAATCCTGTCATCATTTACTTCATGTCATTCCAAACCGGTATGACTTTCTTTATTCTGCGAAACATTAAAGAAGATATTTTGAAGAACACTAGTAACCGAAGAACACTGGAGCTAATTGACTTTAATTGTATGGACAAATAAAACACTGAGATTTCTCAAAATGTCTTCTTTTATGTTCCACAAAAGAAAATAAGTCATGCAGGTTTGGAATGAGATGAGGGTGAGTGAATCATGACAGATGTTTTATTTTTTGGGAATATGTCTGTTTTTTTTTTTTCCTTCAGAGAATAGAAAAAAATTGGTTTACAGAACCTATGCGCATATTAAAATGAATAAAACTGTTACAGATGCTGCCAAAGAGACAGATGTACTTATTTCTCAATCCAATTAGAGTGACAAAGAAATGTCTGCTGAAAGGAGATATTAATTAAAAATGAGTTATTAAATATATATTTAGCTATATAAAAAGCTATTTTCTAAAAGAAAACAAAAAAAAAACAATACTGACAAAAAAATTTACTTATAAAACATAGACTAAATTAATTTTTTTTAGATTAATTTTGTTTAATTTTTTTAAATCCTTGTTTTAATAATAAACCTCCTAATCATAGTATCAATTATCTGTTAATATTATTTGCAACATATCCTTGCGTATTTGTATCTTTTAGCAACTAAATGGAAAATACAAAAAATACACTTTTTTTTTTTTTTTCACTGTATATATTTAAATATTTATCTCTAGTCATGACTGTTCCACAGTAGTTAAAAGCACATCTGTATAAAAGACTTCAGTATGCAGCTTCATGTGAGAATACTGAGATGGGAGTTAAAGCAGCGTTCAAAATACAAACTGAATAAAACAGTGAAATCAAAATTCACAGATTTGTTCTAGAGTAAAAAAAAAACTCTTGCTTGTCACAAGGGCATGAAAAAATTTGCCGAAAAGACCGAACAAGGTGGATTGTGCTATTGAAAGATAGATTCGAGAAAATGTACACAAGTGTTTCAAACCAAGTAAAACATAAGAAGTGATCACTGATAATATCTAAGAATAAAGGGTGGAAAAAAGAGAAGAGAAATTAAGCGGGTCAAATGTTTCAGTTCCACTCAATGTTTCAGTCCCACTCAATGCCTAACAATTCACAGCTTGCATCCCACAGTTTACGCGCCGTCTCCTCACTCCGTCCCTGAGGGGCCACAAAAGCAGGGGTACAATCACTGCGTGGGAGAGACGAGAGAGAGAGAGATGTTTAATAATATGCCAATACCAACAAACTATGCATGATTTAAGAGCTACAATAGAGGGCAAATTATTTTTTATTAAATAACGATTTAAATCTTAGTATGTTTTAACATCAAAAACTATTATATGACTTCAGAAGTGTTGGAATATAGTGAATGCATTACATGGACTGCTTTAAAGGCATAGTTCACCCAAAAATTCTGTCATCATTTACTCACCCTCATGTCGTTCCAAACCTGTATGACTTTCTATGGAACACAAAACAAGATACTTTGAGAAATGTCTCAGTGTTTTTTGTCCATACAATGGATGTCATTGGTGACCAAAAATGTTTGGTTTAAAAGATTCCTTGGTGTCCCATAGAAGACATACAGGTTTGGAAAGACATGAGAGTGAGGAAATGATGATAAAAATTTCATTTTTTGGGGGGGTAATCTATTCCTTTAATGATTCTTTTATGGTGTTTGACAGCATCTGTCCCCATCCACTTTTTATATGAAGAACAATGGTCAGGATATCTTGAAAAATTAAAGGAATAGTTGCCGAACACAATCGGAGTTATATTAAATAATATCCTGGCTCTTCCTAGCTTTGTAATGGCATTGAATAAAGCTAGAGTTTTTGAAGCACCAAAAAGTGTGTCCATCCATCACAAAAGTAATCCATACTTTAACCTTAAGCATCAAGCAACCGTTCTGAAGTGTGCTGTACCTGAAATGTTTGCCTGAGATTGACTGGAGCTCCTCAGCGACAGCACAATAGACAGAAGTTTGAGCTCCTTCCTTCGGGGTCTTCAGGAACATGGAGAAGACCGCAAACAGCAGCGACATTGCAGTAGAATGACGCACCAGCTCTGACCTCACTGTCCCCGGGTGCAGAGAGTTCACAGTCACATTTGACCCTGATGAAATACAAGTCAAACTGATATTTGCTGCTAGGCTGGATTCAGAATGTACTATTTATTTCTTCATTAGATTCTTGTTTGATACACAAGAGTACTCACCGTGGAGCCTGCGCGCGAGCTCTCGTGTGAAAATCACGTTAGCCAACTTGCTCTGGCAGTAGGCAAGGCCGCTGTTGTAGCTGCCCTGACTGTGCAGGTCGTGGAATCGAATCCAGCCGAAATTATGTGCCAGGGAAGACACAACCACGATTCGTGATGGCGCGCTACGCTTCAGCAGACCAATGAGGAGATATGTCAGTAGGAAGTGACCTGAATGAAAAGAGGTGCAGACGTGAGTTGTCAAAACAGTGCTATTTTAGTATTATTTATTATGACCGCAAGAAAAGCTTTTTTGTTTGTGAAAATTTTTTCATGTTCTGGTTTGGTGAAATGTCTACATATAAATACAAGTATTATTCACACTCACCCAGATGATTGACCCCAATCTGCATCTCAAATCCATCAGCCGTTTTCATATAAGGACACATCATGATACCAGCATTATTTATGAGGATGTGCAGGTGATCTACCTCTGAATGAAGAGACAAAAATCATAAATATCTGGAGCCTGGAACACTCCTTGTCTGAGATTGTTATGCTTTTGGATCTTGGTGGTTGAAGGTGATTGAGCTGCATCAGACATCATAAGGCAGTACCTCGCAGGAATCTCTGAGCAAAGGCTCGGATGGAGCAGGTGTCGGCCAGGTCCAGTTCCCTCACCTCCACTTTAGCTCCACCCACTCGTGTACGGATTTCTGTCGCCGCCTCTTCACCTTTCTCCACATCACGACATGCCAGAATCACACGTGCACCTGTTAGCAAACAGGTCTGAACCGTTACTTCAGCTGTACAGTAATCCTTTCACTGTTTATTTAAACTGAATTAATACAATTATTTCATTAGATATGTCATAAGATATAAGGTATTTAGTAAAGGTGTTGAGGAGTTGGACAGACCTCGAAAGGCCAAATCCAAAGCGGTTTCCTTCCCAATTCCTGAGTTTGCTCCTGTGATCAAGGCAACTTTTCCATCTAACCGTGCTGTGGATCGACACATTCCTCCTGCTGCATATTTCCTGCACAAACATTGAAAGTTCATATAAATAGATTTATTTATGGTCAATCACGGCATTCAGATATCAAATATCTGAATAAGGACTGTTCATGGCAACAGTGCATAACTGACCGCTCATCCAGGAATCTGTTTCTCCATGGTCTCATGCAGTGTGTCTCAATCAGCTCACTACTAGCTCCCTAGGTCGGGAATCAGTATATCGTGTGCACAAATTCAGGCACTGGTAAGGACCCTGACTCGTTACACATTGTGAAACTGATGATGATATGACAACATCCTTGTTGTACAACATTACTACTGGTATTTATGAACAACAGCAGAACTGATATTTTTCAGAAATTAATTGTTTTAATTTTATTTAAATTACATTATGATAAATACATTGATTGTTGCATATATCAACTTCCGAGGAACAGAGGCTGAATCTGAAATTGGCCCTATAGCCTACCCTCAAATAGGGCATTGTTTGAGGGGACAGCCATTTGTAGTCATGTCTGAAACCATAGTGGATGTTATCACTAATTCTATCCCACATTGCACCGCAATAACGAGTGTACAGCCGGTGTACGCTCAATGGCTGTCCGAATTCACTCACTCGTTTCAGGTGAACTGTATTAGTGGACTAACGTAGGGAAAAGTGATTGAGGGTTTAGGGGGGCGATTTCGGATTCAGCCATAGTGAGCTTCGATGCTCCCTGGTTTTCACAGTGCATTGTGGGACTTTTTAGGGAACTAATGTTTTAGTGCACTGGAAGGATTTTGCGATTGAGACAGCTCTTAAAATATCTGTCTCTCTGATCAGTGCCCTGACTACTAAACAAGGCAGCTGATTGAGATGCACCCACTGTCTCTCAAGTGTACACTCACCGGCCACTTTATTAGGTACACCTGTTCAACTGCTTGTTAACGCAAATATCTAATCACATGGCAGCAACTCATGGCATGTAGTCATGATCAAGACGATCTGCTGAAGTTCAAACTGAGCATCAGAATGGGGAAGAAAGGTGATTTAAGTAAGTTTGAACGTGGCATGGTTGTTGGTGGGCTGGTTTGAGTATTTCAGAAATTGCTGATCTACTGGGATTTTCATGCTCAGCTATCTCCAGGGTTTATAGAGAATGGTCTGAAAAAGAGAAAATATCCAGTGAGCGGCAGTTATGTGGGTGAAAATGCTGGTTCGAGCTGATAGAAAGGCAACAGTAACTCAAATAATCACCTGTTACAACCGAGGCCTGCAGAAGAGCATCTCTGAATGCACAACACGTCGAACCTTGAAGCAGATTCAGGGCTACAGCAGCAGAAGACACACCAGGTGCCGCTCCTGTCAGCTAAGAACAGGAAACTGAGGCTACAGTTCACACAGGCTCACCAAAAATTGGATTGATTGCAGTAGTTGCCTGGTTTGAGTCTCGATTTCTGCCACGACATTCAGATGGTAGGGTCAGAATTTGGCATTAACAATATGAATGCATGGATCCATCCTGCCTTGTATCAAAGGTTCAGGCTGCTGGTGGTGTAATGGTGTTGGGGATATTTTTCTTGGCACACTTTGGGCCCCTTAGTACCAATTAAGCATCGTTTAAATGCCACAGCCTACCGGAGTATTGTTGCTGACCATGTCCAACCCTTTATGACCACAGTGTATCTTAAATCATCGCAAACTGGTTTCTTGAACATGACAATGAGTTTAATTATTAAAATGGCCTCCACAGTCACCAGATCTCAATCCAACAGAGCACATTTGGGATGTGGCAGCAACTGCGTGATGCTGTCATGTCAATATGGACCAAAATCTCTGAGGAATGTTTACAGCACCTTGTTGAATCTATGCCACAAAGAATTATGGCAGTTCTAAACGCAAAAGGGAGTCCAACCCGGTGCTAGCAAGGTGTGTCTAATAAAGTGGCCAGTGAGTGTGTATGTGTTTGTTTGTTTGTTTGTTTATATATATATATATAACACAGTAATCCACATATAACCAATAAGGGGGAAAGAAATCCTAAAATCTTGATTCATAATTGGAAATGGAGGTTTTAATGTATTAGTTTTTTTTTTCCAAAGTGCCCAAAAATTTTACTATCAGAATATCATAAAACTTCCCCATTGTTAACTATTGCTTGAAGTTAATGACAGCTGCCAAATCAAATGTTTTTATTATTATTTTATAGAGATTGCTCTCTCAAAATGCTATTTCTAGCCTATTATTTATATATAATTTATAATATAAATTCTAAATATATATAACAGGCAGTCGTAAACTATGATTATATGCTTTTATCCAATACTTATGGCTGTCAAGGCATTAGTCCCACTGGAGCCAATGACGCAGCGCGGTTACGCGGAGGGTTGGGACGATCCGCCCATGCTGTCATTCTATTGGTAGAATGACAGCACGTTTTAGAGCAGCTCATGTCAAGAGGAGGAGGGTCCACAAAGGGGCAACCTTCATCAACATAGTGCCGATTGCTGCGCTCATTTTACAATCGATAAATAAAATCGTGTCGTATGTACAATGTGATATCATTATTAAAAGGTCGAGTTCGATTAGATTAACAGTTGTGATTATTTAATATGGTTTTCAGACACTGTACTGGGCTGTACGCTTCGGTGGCTGCAATGCTTTCTTTACATCCATAGACTGATGTTTCTGTCCCCCACATCATAATGTTCTCATCCCTTATGCACATTGTGCTCTTGTTTTACAGAAATAATGAATGTTTCCATGCATATCTGAACTGAATAGCATTTTCAAATCTTTCTTCTACATAAAAGGCAAAATTGCTTACCTGATTCGAGGGGACAGCAGCCGTAAAATCAGCGTGACCACCCCTAAACCAGCCGCAATAACTACGAGCATAAGCATCATGAAACTGCTTTACTCCCGTCTGTCTCTGTCTGTGTGAATGTGTTCAGCCTCCCACTCACATTTACAGCTGTGGTCCCAGGGAATGATGGGATTGTAGTTTTCATTGTCTGGACAATATATTCTGAATATTAATTAATGTCTTGCTGAAAGTTTTTATTTACATGTACTAGCACCATATTTTTTTGTTATATAATTCTTTTATATATCTCTCGTGTGTTGGTGTGTGTGTGTGTGAGTGAGTGACTGAGTATTGCTGTTTTTGTAGTAGGCTATTGTAAAAAAAAAAAAAAAAAAAAATATATATATATATATATATATATATATATATATATATATATATATATATATATATATATATATATATATTGAAAATGAAACTGAATCGTTTTTCAGGTAGGCCTACTAAAATCATAAAAGATGATTATCTGATTCTTGTTTAATTTGGGTAAAGCCATATGGTACAATCTTAATAAGTCGTTTATGCAAGTTAATTACGTATATTTGTGCGCTTTTTCCTCTGTCAGTCTGCGTTTCGACTGGCCGATCAAATGTTCAAAACCAGTTTATTTGGGTTTTCTAGAAAATGTAAACTACAGATCCCATAGTGTATTTATGACGCAAGCTGTCTATATATTTGCCCTGTTGAACTGTTGAACATTTTTGTTAAATTTTGCAATATAATGCATCTTAAAGTATAAGTCATACACGTAAATATTATTAAATAAGCTTTTTAGGTGTTAAGATTTAAAAAAAAAAAAAAAGTCTTTGGTCTTTGTTTCCCTTTTTTTTTCAGGCAAAATCTAAAGCACCTATAATCACGAGGTCCGACACGGAAGCATCACCTGCTGTCCCGAGGATCTTGTTATTGCCTGAGTAGTCTATTTTATTCTCAATTTCAGACCGCAACAAACGCCAAATTCTCAGTTCTTTTATTACATTCTTATTGATTTCGAAAAGTCACGTTTATTTGCTTTAGTCTTCGTTAAAATCTCTCCCAATATGTCTTCTGAGGAGTTTGAAAAGCTGCACGAGATGTATAAATGTCTATATGACGAAGTGAAGTTGATGCCTGAACGGGTGCAGAGGTGCCAAGGAGGTGAATAAACTCTTAATATCTAGAACTGAATCATGACAGCAGAATGTGTTTCCCCAGAGAGTATTCAGACAGTTGAGTGCAGGTACTAATGTGTTTATGAGAGCAGGACAGAAATACGGTTTTGGTATTTTTTTAAGCATACGTTTTTGCTTTTCAATCTTATTTTACTCAAAATTATTATGATTATTATTATTATTATTATTATTATTATTATGTCTCAGGAGGCTGCAGATGGAGACAGTAAGATGTCAGTCTACCCCCGATGTCCCCCATTGTCAGTTGCCTGCCTTAAGGTGGCTTTCTGGACTAAACCTGCATTTTTATCACTCTTTTTGTTTTTCAGAGGAAAGGAAGAGGATTGTAAGGGATTTTGATGAGCGTGTTTCAGAGGCTGAAGAAGTGGTATGTTACAATTTTAACTTTATTGTCAGTTTTCTATTTCAATTCACATTATAGATGAAAGTTTGGACACAATTTTAAAACTGTTTACTTACTAGTCCTAGAAAAGTCCAGTTAAAGAGTCATATTAATTTCTATAGTAAATTCTAAACCTCTTATATAATTTATATTATAATTCTTATATAATTTATATTAAGCTAAGAAATAGCTTTTTGAGAGTGTAGTCTAGTGTAGACCAAGACCAAGGCAGGGCGAGACTGAGTCAAGACATTCAAAATCAGGGTATAAAATAGCCTATTACTTATTCATTATGATGTTTTTGAAAAACCATGCAAACGTCAAAGTTGACCTCAGACAACAGTATAATTTTTTTTTTTAAAAAAGCCTGTTCATAACCCCTTTAATTTCCCAGTAGTTGTGGTCTTGACCGGTCTTAAAAGAAAATCCAAAAAAGTCCTCTAAGTCTGAGACCGAGACCGAGAGAAGACAGAGTACGAATGTGGTTGAGACCGAGACAAGACCAAGACCTTAAAAAATGGTCTTAAGACTGCTGTCAAGACCAAGACCGGTCTCGAGTACTACAACACTAGTGCAATCCCTATAAAATATTAATCTCAATAAAAACCAAATGACATTTGATTTGGCAGCTGTCATTAACTTCAAGCAGAGGTTAATGATGGGAAAGTTTTATGATATTTTGATATTGAAATTTTTGGGCATTGACATAGTACTGTTGCATAAAATGTACTCTAAAAGAGTAGGAACCCTGATGAAATTTACATTACATTTGCATTTTCATGCAAACCATGCAAGGTTTATTAAAAGTTTAGTTTAGGAAACAAATTTATGGTCTCAGCAGATAGGGTGGAGGTTGGCAGCTCATTCCACTAGAGAGGTGCAGAGAGGGTGAGAGGTTTGGAGTAATGCATTAATTCTCATAATTCTCATGAAAGCTTTGATTTGCATCGCTCAGTTTGTTTGGATCAGTTTGAGACACCAGGTGGCAGTAGTGCTTCAAACAACAAGTGACTGTCTGCCTTGTTAGGACATACTGTACAAACCAGTGCAAAATGTTTTGAATCAGTTACAGTACATTGAGTGTAGATAAGTTACTATTGTTGTATTGTACTGTTGTTACTACTGTATATAACATTACTATTATTTATTGCTGTAGTAATAACAATACACAGTACATTAGCTCATTAGTATTATTCTTTAACTACCTAACACGTTACTATTGAAAAGTTTGGGGTCAGTAAGATTTTTTTAAATTTTATTTATACTTTTATTCAGCAAGGGCACTTTAAATAGATTAAAAGTGACAGTAAAGACATTTATAATGTTACTAAGGATTTCTGTTTCAAATAAAAGTTGTTCCTTCTGTTCATCAAAGAATCCTGAAATTTTTTGTTTACAGTTTTCAGCATTGATAATAATAATAAATGTTTCTTGAGCAGCATATCAGAATGATTTCTGAAAGATCATGTGACAGTGAAGACTGGAGTAATGATGCTGGCCACACTTTAAAATATAGGAAAGTAGAATAGAGTTATTTACAATTCTGGAAAGCATGTATATGGCAAGAAAGAAGAGAAACATTTAGAAATGAAACAGTTAGAATGTTCGGTAGGCTTTATCCATTTTTGCTTTTATCTTTTTATTCTTTAAAAATTTCTGGGGACCCCTTAGAACGTTCTGGAGGACCCCTGGGGATCCTGGGACCCCAGTTTGAAAACCCCTGGACTGGGGAGCTGAAGCTCATTATAATATGCAAAACTGTTATCCAATCATAGCAGTGGGCGTTTACTTCCAAGTCTTCAATGCGGCACGCCCATAAAAACTGAACATTTCAAGAGCTAGGCTCAAAACCAGGGTATAAAATAACCTATTACTTATTCATTATGATGTTTTTGAATGTAAAAACCATGCAAACATCATAAGTTGACCTCAGACAACAGTATAACATTTTAAAAAAAAAAAAAAGGCCAGTTCATGACCCCTTTAATTTCCCAGCAGTTGTGGTCTTGATCGGTCTTGAAAGAAAATCCAAAAAAGTCCTCTAAGTCTGAGACTGAGACCGAGAGAAGACAGAGTACGAATGTGGTTGAGACCGAGAAAAGACCAAGACCTTAAAAAATGGTCTTAAGACTGCTGTCAAGACCAAGACCGGTCTCGAGTACTACAACACTAGTGCAATCCCTATAAAATATTAATCTCAATAAAAACCAAATGACATTTGATTTGGCAGCTGTCATTAACTTCAAGCAGAGGTTAATGATGGGAAAGTTTTATGATATTTTGATATTGAAATTTTTGGGCATTGACATAGTACTGTTGCATAAAATGTACTCTAAAAGAGTAGGAACCCTGATGAAATTTACATTACATTTGCATTTTCATGCAAACCATGCAAGGTTTATTAAAAGTTTAGTTTAGGAAACAAATTTATGGTCTCAGCAGATAGGGTGGAGGTTGGCAGCTCATTCCACTAGAGAGGTGCAGAGAGGGTGAGAGGTTTGGAGTAATGCATTAATTCTCATAATTCTCATGAAAGCTTTGATTTGCATCGCTCAGTTTGTTTGGATCAGTTTGAGACACCAGGTGGCAGTAGTGCTTCAGACAACAAGTGACTGTCTGCCTTGTTAGGACATACTGTACAAACCAGTGCAAAATGTTTTGAACCAGTTACAGTACATTGAGTGTAGATAAGTTACTATTGTTGTATTGTACTGTTGTTACTACTGTATATAACATTACTATTATTTATTGCTGTAGTAATAACAATACACAGTACATTAGCTCATTAGTATTATTCTTTAACTACCTAACACGTTACTATTGAAAAGTTTGGGGTCAGTAAGATTTTTTTTAATTTTATTTATACTTTTATTCAGCAAGGGCACTTTAAATAGATTAAAAGTGACAGTAAAGACATTTATAATGTTACTAAGGATTTCTGTTTCAAATAAAAGTTGTTCCTTCTGTTCATCAAAGAATCCTGAAATTTTTTGTTTACAGTTTTCAGCATTGATAATAATAATAAATGTTTCTTGAGCAGCATATCAGAATGATTTCTGAAAGATCATGTGACAGTGAAGACTGGAGTAATGATGCTGGCCACACTTTAAAATATAGGAAAATAGAATAGAGTTATTTTAAATTGTATAAATTATTTCCCAATATTAGTGTTTTTACTGTATTTCTGATCAAATTCTTGGTAGCCTTGGTGAGACGAAGAGTCGTATTTTTAAAAACTTACTGACCCCAAACTTTTGAATGATAGTGTATGTAAATACACAGTAACATGAGCGTTAACTGACTGAATGTGTGATGTCTCTCCCAGCTTCAGGGCATGGAACAGGAGCTGTTTGGCACTCCGTCATCCTTCCGAACCCCCATGTCAACAAAGATTCGTCTGTACCGGCGAGATTTGGCCAAACTGCAGAGAGACATACGCCTCTCAACAACACCAGGGTTTTCGAGTCACGTTGGAGATAGCAGACAGGGGATATATGCGGCACAGAATGACCAGAGTGTAAGTGAAGTCTTGCCAGACCTTCATTAGAAAGGAGTAGTTCACATAATAATGAAGATTCTGTCATGAATTATACACATTCACATGCATTTGAAAGGGTTAGGATTAGAAAGTCTTTCTGTTTTTATGTGGAAAATGTTTCATGGTTGGAATAAGATCCATCGAAAGTGAGCAGCTGATGACAGGGTTTCCTTTTTGACAGCAGAGAACATGTTTTGTCGACCTTGGTGTTACATGGACAAATGTTACCATCTCTGCTTGATTTGGATGAAGAAAGAAAACACATTGTACTACATTTAAGCTACTCTTCCTTGATGACAAACAAGTCTTGCTCAATGGTACAATGATGATAGAGAATTTCTACATCTCTCCAGTTGGATCTAGTTTTCATCAGGCTAGAACTGGTTACAACCCACCACCAGAAATGGGTATTCCAAGAAAATTGAGTACATAGATATTTTGATCACTAGAGATCTCTATCTTCCCTGTGTGTTTTTTAATGACACACCTTGCCAGCATTCCACAAGTGTTACGTAAGCTTGTAAACTGAAAACAGACATTCACCTATAGCGTGTTTTTCAACAATAGAAGGTACTCGTTCTTTTAGTTTTTTTTATTTATTTGATTGATTGATTGGTGTGTCTTATTCACTCAAAATAATTGTTGTTCTATTTATTATGTCATTAAAAAAAATAAGGATCTAAAATCCACCCATTTTGTCATTGTGTACACACACAAATGAAGAGTATGAGATGCAGGTTAACTCCCTACCACTAAAAACAAAGATGCCTGTTGCACTGGAATTTTTTTTTTCTATTACGCACACAGGAGGTTGCCTTGAGCAAGGTCATGCAGTGTGTCCCAAGAGTCCTGTTTCTGAACTCTCTGAAACTGAGGAAGTGAAGGTCATAAGAAAGACCTGAAAAGAATAATGTATGCTTCCTTTTGAGTGGACTTTATGAGGAATTTATGAATTTATTGATTCAGTGATAATCAAAAGTGCAATAGTGAGGAGCAGTTACTGCTCACTTTTTCATCCATCTTCAGCTCCATACATATTTTCCCCATTAATTTTTTCTGGCTTCAGATGTTCTAAGCCTAGAACCAAAGCAACCATCACTGAGATTAATTACAACATTACAGCATTTAAGTCTAAGCTAAAAAAAGTACATGAAAATACAAAGACTCAGCACATGAAGCATTGCAAATCAATTAATTAAACCAATAACACTTTTACGTTATATAAAATTATTACATAGTATTAATCAATTATACAATATATAAGTAATTGATGAAACAGTGTATTGTTATAATGTAATATACTATTTAATCAATTACTTATATTCTATATTAGACTTATGGATTATACAGCGTCTTAAAAATTAACTAAAAGTTGTGCTCTGTTGTAGTATTATCTGTATTTGATGTCAGTTAATCAGATCAGTAATTATGGCTAAAGATGGACACTGGTATTATAAGTGAGAATGCAGCAGGTTTTAGTTAAAGAGTTACTAATTGTTGAATTGTTATGTTTGTTTTTGCAGACTCATCTTCAGTCCCAGCGTGCTTTGCTCATCCAGGGGACAGAGTCTCTAAATAATGCGTCAAAGAGTATTGAGCGAAGTCAACGGATTGCAGCAGAGACGGACCAGATTGGCACAGACATCATTGAAGAGCTTGGGGAACAGAGAGACCAACTGGACCGCACAAGAGACAGAGTAAGCAAGTGATATTTAGGCCATTCTCCATTATTGTTACTGCTGAACAAGCAGATAATAAACTGCACAAGTGAAATGTCTAGAATGAATTCACTACTTCTTTCTTTCTCTTCTCTTACCACATCATTTCTCTTCTATTACTCCCTCATCAGTTGGTTCACACTGGAGAGAACTTGAGCCGCAGCAGGAAAATCCTGCGTGCAATGTCCAGGCGGTGAGAATTGCATACATTTTACGTCACTAGAATTATTTCCAAATCTCTTTCTGAGAATATACTCAATCAAGATTCTTCATTTCAGACTGGTGACGAACAAACTGCTACTATCAGTCATTATCATCATGGAGCTGGCCATCTTGGGGGCAGTGGTCTACTTGAAGTTCTTTCGCAAGTAGGAAATGAGACACACAAGACTGTATAAGACTCCACCTCTCCCTTTTCTTTTTCCTGATGGTCACTGGTCTCTGGCCCGGTGACAATGTACTGGATGCTTTTGTGACTGTGAGTGTCACATGGACATGTATGAGTGGTTATTTTAAGCGCTAAACTGTATTAGCATAAGTAGTGCTCTCAGGGTGAAAAGAAGATGGTGACCATGGTGCAATCAGACTGCTGGAGGATCAGGACGTGTATAAAGAGGAGAGATGGCCTTACTCCCTCCTTAGCTGTCTTAATCAAGGTGCCACGGTTATCTAGTAGATGTATGGACAGATGGATGGTGTAAATGAAGCAACCAGTGAAAAGAGTGGAAAAAGAATATATGTATATGCAATCTATCTGCATTTTTATACACATCAACCACTTTAAAGGGATAGTTAATTTTAAAAAATTATAATTCTGTCATCATTTAATCACGCTCATGTCGTTCCAAACCTCATTTTTGTGTCCATACAAAGAAAATCACTGGTGTCCAAAACAACATTGGACCCCATTGACTTTCATTGTATGGACAAAAACGGACAAAAATATATATTTTTTGTATTTCATAGAAGAAAGTAAGTCATACAGGTTTGGAACAACATGAGGGTGAGAAACTTATGAAACTTTTATTTTTGAGAGAACTATCCCTCTAACTAGTACTGAACTTTTAACTAAGTGATCAGAATTACATTGTGTACAAGTGAGTGTTAACATGGCATTAAAGCTAACAGCTCTTAGGGGTTCGTTCTTGAAATGGGTGTGGGTTTTCCTTTAGTTTTTCCTCCAATCTGTCAAAACAAAGCTGAGTGTATTCTAGGCTGAGAGAATGACAGCTATAAACATGCACGTCACTTGGCTCATAAACCTTGGTTGGTGGAGAAAGGGATGTGTTTAGCCTGTCAGATATGGGGGCAGAGATTACTGTAAGCATGACTGAGAATAAGGGACACGAACACCTGTTATAGTGGAAATACCAATGTTCAGTGCTATCAGGTCACCTTGAAATACTGACATTTTGCCAGCTGACTGTTGGTATATCTTGTTGTTTTAGGACAAAACAGCAGAAGTGTCAGTGGAGACCAATCATTCGCAGTCATATTTGTGAGTGATTTGAGGTGTGAGCAGGTGATTCACCTTTTACATATTTTATAATCCCCATTACATTCCACAGTCATACGCAGATGTTATCGTGTTGATGAGATTAATCCCATACCGAAATGCTCATGTTTAGTCATGAAATTACAAAATTGGTTAATTAAAAAAATGCAAACATGAAAAGTCGGGTGTGATTATAAGGTGTGTGTGTTCCAAATGCTTTTAATGTAAATAAAAGTTAGATTAATGCTTGATTGCTCAGCCTAACTGATTAAAAACTGCTGATCATATTTGCCAGATTAAGTTTCACTATTTGGCATAATTCATCATCCATCTAAGAAAAACAAAACATAACTGTTTATTCTAAACTTTAGGGGGTAGTTTCCCGGAAAGTGTTTATATTAAGCCAGGAGTAGGCCTTAATCTAGAATAGTTAATGCTGCAGTCCCTGTAAATTTTGCCTCTGTGTCGCCATCTCTGTTTGAAACTCCGCAAATAACTGCAGTTGCAGGTTATCATCTGTACGTGAGTTGTGCCTGGGCGCGGCTCCTCAGCGCGGATGAATCTAATGTTTTGAGGAGTTTGTGTGGCTGTCATTCATCACCGCACCGGTGGGGATACTGTACTTCAGAATCACAGATTCTACGTCTTGGAGTATAACCTAAATAAGAATTTTCACCGGAAAATGTAATCTGAACAAGTAACATGTCTGCCACTTTTGGGAACAAAACATTACAATAAATCGCGTTACCAACGGTGATTAAATCTAACGATCGCGCGTATAACATCAAACCGTGCAAATTATTATTATTGTTATACTTTCTCAAATTGTTAATGTTAACAGCATTAGCATTGCGTGACTAAGTGTATTTAGTGTTTATTAGCGTTACCTGTAGATTTAAATTTCTGTACAGTCTAATCTTTTGCTTTTGACTACGGGTGAATCAGTTGTCACTGATGATTGTCGTTTGGGACTTTCTGGATTACAATCCGCCATCAAAATGATAAATTTAATTACTCCAGCTGCTGTGAGAAAAGGCTATAAATGATCCGCTTAAGATCATGCTCCTCGCGTGCATTACTACTTCTAGGCGGACTCTTTCTTTATGTATACAGACGTGACGTAATGACGCAAAGACATGCTTGAATTTGCCGCGGAAATCCACCATACCACTCTAATTATAACACATTATTATAAGCTTACCTTTGTGAATGGGGCTAAGGTAAGGAGATAGTTTTGAATACTGGCTTGCTGTGTACTTGCTCAAATTGATTTTGGATAATTTTTAACCAAAAAAAGTTACGGACTGCAACTTTAATCGTGGCTTAAAAAATGGCTTTCTGAAACATAAAATAAACAAGATTCATTTAAAACCAGCTGTGCTGATCTGAATTAGCATGAGGTTGCCTATGAAACATGAAACGAACCAAGAAAAGCTTAAAATTGCATGGAACTGAGATGCAAATCCAAGGAAAACAGTGGCATTCAAATGCAACCAAAAATAACCTTACTAAACGAGAAAATTCTTTTAAAGCAAGCTAAATAAACTGCACACAGCTGTGGAATAAAATAAATGCCTGGAAATCTTTTTGTAATGAATTCTATATATATATATGTGTGTGTGTGTGTGTGTGTGTGTGTGTGTGTGTACTGATATGTGGCCCTGTTTACACCTGGTATCACAGTTTTTCTTAAACACAAAACCAAATCTTCAAACTACAAACCCGATTCCAAAAAAGTTGGGACACTGTACAAATTGTGAATAAAAAAGGAATGCAATAATTTACAAATCTCATAAACTTATATTTTATTCACAATAGAATATAGATAACATATCAAATGTTGAAAGTGAGACATTTTGAAATGTCATGCCAAATATTGGCTCATTTTGGATTTCATGAGAGCTACACATTCCAAAAAAGTTGGGACAGGTAGCAGTAAGAGGCCGGAAAAGTTAAATGTACATATAAGGAACAGCTGGAGGACCAATTTGCAACTTATTAGGTCAATTGGCAACATGATTGGGTATAAAAAGAGCCTCTCAGAGTGGCACTGTCTCTCAGAAGTCAAGATGGGCAGAGGATCACCAATTCCCCCAATGCTGCGGCGAAAAATAGTGGAGCAATATCAGAAAGGAGTTTCTCAGAGAAAAATTGCGAAGAGTTTGAAGTTATCATCATCTACAGTGCATAATATCATCCAAAGATTCAGAGAATCTGGAACAATCTCTGTGCGTAAGGGTCAAGGCCGGAAAACCATACTGGATGCCTGTGATCTTCGGGCCCTTAGACGGCACTGCATCACATACAGGAATGCTACTGTAATGGAAATCACAACATGGGCTCAGGAATACTTCCAGAAAACATTGTCGGTGAACACAATCCACCGTGCCATTCGCCGTTGCCGGCTAAAACTCTATAGGTTAAAAAAGAAGCCATATCTAAACATGATCCAGAAGCGCAGGCGTTTTCTCTGGGCCAAGGCTCATTTAAAATGGACTGTGGCAAAAACTGTTCTGTGGTCGGACGAATCAAAATTTGAAGTTCTTTTTGGAAAACTGGGACACCATGTCATCCGGACTAAAGAGGACAAGGACAGCCCAAGTTGTCATCAGCGCTCAGTTCAGAAGCCTGCATCTCCTCTGGTATGGGGTTGCATGAGTGCGTGTGGCATGGGCAGCTTACACATCTGGAAAGGCACCATCAATGCTGAAAGGTATATCCAAGTTCTAGAACAACATATGCTCCCATCCAGACGTCGTCTCTTTCAGGGAAGACCTTGCATTTTCCAACATGACAATGCCAGACCACATACTGTATCAATTACAACATCATGGCTGCGTAGAAGGATCCGGGTACTGAAATGGCCAGCCTGCAGTCCAGATCTTTCACCCATAGAAAACATTTGGTGCATCATAAAGAGGAAGATGCAACAAAGAAGACGTAAGACAGTTGAGCAGCTAGAAGCCTGTATTAGACAAGAATGGGACAACATTCCTATTCCTAAACTTGAGCAACTTGTCTCCTCAGTCCCCAGACGTTTGCAGACTGTTATAAAAGGAGAGGGGATGCCACACAGTGGTAAACATGGCCTTGTCCCCACTTTTTTGAGATGTGTTGATGCCATGAAATTTAAAATCAACTTATTTTTCCCTTAAAATGATACATTTTCTCAGTTTAAACATCTGATATGTCATCTGTTGTATTCTGAATAAAATATTGAAATTTGAAACTTCCACATCATTGCATTCTGTTTTTATTCACAATTTGTACAGTGTCCCAACTTCTTTGGAATCGGGTTTGTACATTCAGAGAACCTCTGACTCTGGCAAAATCAAACAATTGCCTCAACCATTTTATCTGTGCTCAAAATCAAACAATGCTTTCAGATCATACACACAGCGAGTCAATATTATAAACACTACAGATCATACATTAGACACTGCATCAAACAATGGAGAACACAGAATCCAGGGCATGTAGTTACAGAAGAAAGTACATTGTAACAAAGTAAACAAATTTTGCAATTACATAAAGTATTAATCAACAATGTGAATAAATTGTATGCTGTACGCACTGCAAGTATAGTATTGTACTGAATATTGTATAGTAGACCTATTGACTGTCTGTATATTTAGCACTTGCATACTGTGAAAATACAGTAACCCAACAGCAAAAGGTAAAAAAAAACTCTAAATGAAAAGTATGTTACACTCAAAAGAGTTGTGCACCTGCAAAATCAATTTGCAATCATGTTTGTGAGTGATTTGAGGTGTGAGCAGGTGATTCACCTTTTACTTGTTGTTTATAATCCCCATTACATTCCGCAGTCATACGCAGATGTTATTGTGTTGATGAGATTAATCCCATATTGAAATACTATAAAATAAAGCATAAAATGACAAAACTGGTTAATTAAAAAAATGCAAACATGAAAAGTCGGGTGTGATTATAAGGTGTGTGTATGTTCCAAATACTTACTGTTTTACAGTTTTTCACAATTGCTAAGACACATTTCTTGAAACCTTTACCCATTTTCCCACAACATTAAACACAAATCCAAATTTTCAAACTAAACTCACAAAACCCTTGACTCTTCTGGCAAAGTCAAACAATTGCTTCAAAACCATTTCACCTGTACTCATAATTAAACAATGCTTTCGGATCATGCACACGAGTCAAAAATATAAGCACTACAGATCATTCATTAGTCACTACATCAAAAAATGGAGAGCACAGCATCCAGAATGTTACAGAAAAAGATATATTGTATACAGTGAACAATTTTTATAATTACATCCAACTAAGGTGAATATATTGTATACTGTATTTACTGCATTTATAGTACTGTACTGAATATTGAATAGTAGGCTACTGAATGTCTGTATATTCAGCACTTGCATACTGTAAAAATACTGCAGTCCAACTGCAAAAGCCAAAAAGGTCAAATAAAACTCTAAATGAAAATACTGTAAGTTGTGCAACTGCAAAATCAAGGTCAATGAGAGATTGATTCTGCTTCAGTATCATGTCTTCATGCTGGCTCTGGCCTGAGGACTTTGTCCACATCTCAGGCAATGTCGTCTTGTTCCAGGTGAAGGGAAAAACCGTCTGGTGTGCTGAATCCAGCCTTGACAAGACTGTCCACACCTTGCTCTTTCTCGTGCTCATCCTCTTCCTCCTCGTCCACCACCTCTTAAATGTACTCTTCCTCCTCTCCCTCTCAGATTGTTTCCATCTATTGCTCATATCAACATTCAGTGCAACTGTCACCTGTGCACATGAACAGGCCTATATTTTGTACAGTTGGTTTGATCACATCATTAGAAATAAGTGTGAACAATTTTGAATCGTTGTGTGTAAACCATGACATCTGTGTTTTAGTTGTTTAACTTTTGCCTCTTGTGTTTAGTGTTTTGCGACACAAATGTATCTCAGTGCGATATGTGTTTTATTGAGTGAGAATGTGTTTAGAGTTTTGCAAAAAGAGTGCAGGAGATTTGCAAACAGTGTCTAACTGC
Organism: Coreius guichenoti; assembly: GCA_039654105.1. NCBI lineage: Eukaryota > Metazoa > Chordata > Actinopteri > Cypriniformes > Gobionidae > Coreius > Coreius guichenoti. The sequence goes on from CM077179.1 coordinate 19,476,224, forward strand.
CTGAACTTGTTTAAGGTTTTGCAGAAATATTTATTCGACAAATTGGTTTAGGCTATTGAGAATTTGGTTCAGAGAGTGGGGTTTAGTGTCTTAGCAATTGTTAAAAACTGTAATGTAAATAAAAGTTAGATTAAAGTTTGATTGCTCAGCCTAACTGATTAAAAACTGCTGATCATATTTGCCAGATTCTGTTCCACTATTTGAGAGATTAATTCTGCCTCAGCATCATGTCTTCATGTTGGGTCCAGCCTGAGGACTTTGTCCACATCACAGACAATGTCGTCTTTTGCCAGGCAATGGGAAAACCGTCTGGTAGGCCAGATCCAGCCTTGACATTCTCATCCTCCTTGTTCACCACCTCTTACACATACTCTTCCTCTCACTCTTATACTGTTTCCATCCATTGTTATCAACATTCAGTGCAACATTTTGAGTCAATTTTGGCACTCTGAACTGACTTGTATTATGTACAGTTGGTTTGGTCACATCATTAGAAATAAGTGTGAACAATTTTGAGTCATTGTGTGCAATGACAACTGTGTTGTAGTTGTGTTTAACTTTTGCCTACCTGCGTTTAGTGTTTTAAAACATAAATGCATCAGTGTGAAATGTGTTTAGAGTTTTGCAAACGGTATCTTAATTAACTGAATTACCTTTAATGTTTTACAGAACGAGTGATTTATTCGACAAATTGGTTTAGGCTATTGAGAATTTGGTTCAGAGAATGGGATTTAGTGTTTTAGCAATTCAGATATATTCAGTATATTCAAATATTATTTTATGCAGATTCTCTCATTTAAATGTAGTTATTGACTGGTCATCAGGAGTTTCAAACCACTCAATCAAGGACAAGTCACAGTCTGTCTCCAGTACATTAGTTTATTACAACAAAACATTTTTACCGAAACAGAGAAATGCAGTGAGAAATGCTCCCTTCCGTAAGATAAGATATTGGTACTGGTGGTGAATTCAGTTATGAAACGTTGTACGAAATGCATTCATACATGATTTTTCAACGGTTTAATTAAATAGATATGAAAATTACTAAAATAACTTATTTCAAATCCACTATTTAAAAAAAAAAGATCACTCAGTCTCAACCCAACCAAACCTGTAGGATTAGATTAGCCATTAAAAGCAGTCCTACTATACAAAAGAAAGAAACAAACAAACATAGAAATACAACAGAAACCAGTTATGGTCCAAAAGTGCAAACATGTTTCAAATGAAAGTAAAATCAATCAGTCCACCACAGTAAAGAGTCACCTCAGCCTCCAAAAATGTGTTACGCACATTTTCTTTTATGTCACTTTTTCCTGCAGCAAGTCCCAGAGAGTGATCAGGGGTTACCCACTAACAATGTTACCTGACAAACATTAAAACATTTAATTTTCATACGGATTAGCCCTCAAATACAGAGAATCCAGATCTCAGCTGTCTTTTTTTTTAGCCAAGCCAAAATTAATGGCAGGTATAGAATAAATCTCACCCATGCACTTAAAGCAGCACTTTACCAGTGAGGTAACAATTTTTTCTGACCAAGACTACAGTAACCTTCAATTTAAATCTTTAGTCTGGTGCTGAGTCTCTGCAAATCCTTCAGTGTTGTTCTATTAGACTTTGGAATGCAAAGTGGTTTGTTTGTCAAAGTCTTTGATTAGCTGGTGCTTCACATCCTCAGCTCAGTGTCCTCTTTTGATTCTGGAATCTTCGGGAAGGCAACATGTGCACCTTCACGTGTCTGACCGAGAGCAGATGCGATGACGTCAACGGCTAGGCTGGTTGTGGCCTCCACAGCCTCAGGCGTGGCTCCTAGTGTAGGGTTCACTTCAACCACATCCATCACAGAGAGTAAACCTGTGTAGTCCGGAAAAGGTAGTATTAGCATCAGTTTTAGGATGTATTTGAGTTCAATTGTGAATTGTAGATCTGTACCTGTGTTGTGGATCTCCTCTGTTACATAGATGCCCTCTCTATAGGTCAGTCCTCCATTAACAGGAGTTCCAGTGGCGGGAGCCAGGGATGGGTCAAATGCATCAATGTCAAAGCTCAGGTGGATCGGCCTTTGTTTCCTGATATAAAAACAAGTAACAGTGATAAATTACATAGGATGTCTCGTCTGATTGTGAGGTAGCATACACTGATTCAACTGAGATAAAGTGCCACGTTGTATTTAAAGTTGACAAGTCAGGTTAAATAAAGCAGCATGTGATCTTGTATGACATTGGTTCACCTAGAAAACTATTCAGCCCCAACAGGAGGACTACATGGAGCAACATGCAATCTGCTGCTGGTTGCTTACAGAAGTACCACTACTAGTTAAACAAGTGTGTATGTTTTTCGCAATATCACTATACCTTGCCAAGAGGTGATCCAAAGTGACCTCCATTACTCTCTGAATGCCCATTCTGTCAATATCCCGCATGGAGAAGTACTGAATTCCTAGGGTCTTCAGGATTATACTGAAATGAACAAAAAAAATCAAATTAGTAACAAGTATTAAATGCAGTTGTAAATATTTGTGTGTATACTCTCATTTAAAAGTTTAGGGTACATTTTTATTAAGTAAGGATGCCATTTAATCAAAAGTAACAGTAAAGACTTAAAAAAAAAAAAAAAAAAAAAAAAAGATTTTAAATGACTTTTGAACTTTCTATTCAAAGAATCAAAATCAAAGAATCCTGAAAAAAAATGTATCATGGTTTTCACAAAATTAAGCACAACCGTTTTCAACATTGATAAAAAATAAGAAATGTTTCTTGAACACCAAATCATCATATTAGAATGATTTCTGAAGGATCATGTGACACTAAAGATTGAAGTAATAATGCTGAAAATTCAGCTTTGCCATCACAGGAATAAATATTAAAATAGAAAACTGTTATTTTAAAGTGTAATAATATTTAACAATATTACTGTTTTTACTGTATTTTTGATCAAATAAATGCAGGATTGTTGAGCTTAAGATACTTATTTCAAAAACAACGTTTGTACGGTAACTGTCTCATGTTGGCTTTATTGTACACCTTTCTGTTTTGTGCCCTGCTGGCGGTTACAGTTAATGTCAGTAATAGTCTATAGAATGACAATTGGTGATTTAGTAGCATAGGCTTTAGAACCGGCTACAGGTGGCAAATCCTGGATGTCATTTTGGGACAGAACATAGTGTGCTTACTGCTCGCCTGGATCCACATCTCTAAGGCCAATGTAGACCAGATCTCTGGCAGACAGGAAAGGCTTCATCCAGGAAAATCCAGGAACTTCTGGCATCTGCAATTTACAAAGCAGAATATAATGGCTTTAAGTTTAGATGTTCTGAAGGACAAAGCTTATTAGATATTTTCTGGAGACAAATTACTTGTAATTGGAAAAGCGTCAGCTACAAGTGTTACCTTCTTTGAGATACAGGAATTAAAGTCATGACAGAGATTGAATGATATCAACATATCTTTTGTGCATGAATGCTAATCACCTTGTTCTGCAGGTCCTTAAGTAAGAATGCTACAGACTGGCCGTGGAGGTTTCCAGAAGGTGAAGTCAGAGGCGTGTTGATATCCGCATGAGCATCCACCCAAATCAGACACAGGTCAGGGCACTGCTGAGCGTGGCCTTCCACTGAACCAATCGCTAGGCTGTGGGAATGAAAGCATCGCAAATGTTATCAACAAACGCAGCCATGCTTTGATGAATTTGTTCTAT